>ML792651.1:191741-230868 GCA_009831015.1 Picea engelmannii | reverse complement strand
CATTTATGAAAAACATGTTTCAAATGCTTCAAATGTCCATCACCAGAGTTAGATAAAATTGTAATATCATCCAAGTATATCACAATGAACTTATCCATTTCTTCTGCAAAGCCTATATCCATATCTTTTTGGAATGTTTCTCCTGTGTTCATAAGCCTAAATGACATCTTTGCATACATGAGCATTCTCCAAGGTGTAGTAAAAGTTGTTTCTTCTTGATCATCTAGGTGCACCATGATTTTATTATACCCTGAATAGTCATCTAACATTTAAATTTTTGTGATCCCACACCTTTCTATAAAATGTAATCCATCTTTTGGAGAGGATAATTGTCCTTCAAAGACACCTTGTTCAAATTCCTGAAATATACACATAGCTCGATTTATCCATTCTTCTTCCTGAAAGGAACCACGTTTTCCAATCATTTAAAAAACCTCAATGAGATAATAATATTTTCATCAAACAATTTTTTCACTTCTTTCTCAATTAAAGGAAAGAAAAATGGATTTATCCCTCTTAGTTTTTGTTTGAATGGTTTCTGATTTTCTTTGATTGGGATTGTATGATGGATATTGTTTGTATCATAAACCTTCAAATCCTCATAAATCCATGCAAACAAATAAGAGAAGTCCTTAATCAATTTAAAATACCTTTCTTTGTTTTCAAGAGTTAAATTCTTTGACAATTTGATGAATCTTGGTTCATTTTCAGTTCCAATGTTGTAGTCTTCTATCTTACCTTCATTTGGAGCCACCTTTGGGTTTTTTGACAAATCATTATTATCAATCAAATTTTCAAGAACAACCAAACCCTTTGGGATGAAATTATTCTTCAATTGAATAATCTTATTTCTAGCTATAACATTCTGATAATCCTATGAACTTGGAGTCAAACCTGCATTTTCTTCTTCAACATTTACATATTTTCTTCATCTGTATGTGGACTGAAAAATTCATATGAATTTTGAAGGAATCTAATTACTTGTTTATCATCTTCACAGACCTTCCAGTTTTTGATATTGTCAGGGAATGATGGCTTGTGTTTGACTTTAATATCATACTTATTGTTTGGATGAATAAGAATTTTAAAAACATTGACTGAGGTGGCTAAAGAATCAACAATCATGTTCTTCCCTCTAGGTATCAATGATACATCATTCTCTGTGAATCCTTCCAACAACTCTAGGAATGCATTCGTGTATGCCATCATCCTGGGGTGCTTGGTTTGGAAAATACCTTTAACTTGATTAATTACTAGTTTAGAATCACCATGCACAACTGTTCTCTTATCTTTGACTCTTTTAAAGCATTTAACCCCAAGATTAAAGCCTCATATTTGAATACATTCTTCATACAGTAAAAAGATAGTATCAAAGAACAAAGTTTTGAGGCACCATTTGGAAGAACAATCCACAAATCTGCCCTAAATTCTTATTTACTCACAGCTCTATCAAAATCCATATTCCACAACCCATCATCATCATCATTTGCTCGATCTTAGAGGAGCCCTTCCTACAATTGTTCACCTTTCTTCTCTAGAACTTCTGGTTCATTCTTGCCCCCTTCTTTGTGACAAAAATAATTATAAGAAATAGAAGCCCCTATATCAATGTCAAGAACAAAAATAGGGTGATTATTAAGTCTATATGGGATACTTGCCATGTATGCCAACTATTTTTCTCTCTAAAATATTCTTTGTTTCCAAAACAATGAAATTTGTGGCATATTAAATGTCCATCTACAAAGTACCCTTTAGTTTTGTTACCCAAGACATAGACAATAACATTCCAAATTTAGGTGGAAAGTTAGCAACCACCACATCCATAACAACACTTTTAGATGGAATCTAAGTTAAGGTGACAACAATATCTTTAATCAACCTAAAGCATTTAACCTTCCTTGAATCAAATGAAAATAAGTATTTATATGTCCTTGTGATATCCAATCCAAGGTTTTCCATAATGACTTTGGGAATCAAATTTCTGGATGCCCCTGAATCTAACATAGCATTATGCAGGGTCATATCATGAAAATTGAGACTGACATAAAAATGGGTACTTCAATGTCATTATTATAGTCTACTTCAACCCTTGGACCAAAAAGGAAAGTGGGATGGTCATCATGAAGGTTTATTGTGTCATAGGTTTCTCTTGTCTTCAACATTTTCATAATTTGACCTCCATATTCAATATTCTTGACAAGCTCATTAAAGGGGATTGAAACTTTAATCTTAAAAATTTCACTTTCAATATTAAAAGTAGACTAAGATTTTTCTACCTCTTTGATATCAATATCCTTCTTTGCTTCTTGATCTTTCTTTGAACGATCATCCTTTGGATTGTTTTTCTCTAGCATGTCTTTCCTTGGAGGATCTTTCTTCCTTTGAATAGGATAGGGATGATCAACTTGAGTTTTATTTAGATTAACAATTTCATTTATGTTCCTTGGATTATATTGTTTTTGAAATTCATAAATGATTTTTTTATACCCCTGTCTGTATTCTTTTGAATCCATCAACAATTCATTATCTTGGTCTTGCTGAAACATGCCATTCTCTTCTTTAGTTAAATATATTTTAGAATCATCTACATCAAACATATGGATTTTATCTTTAGGTTCTTCAACAAAATCTAAAGCATAATTTTCTTGAAATGGAGCTCTGATTTGGTGGTCTCCCTGATTTATTTGGTCTCGTTGTCTTATTTGAGGGACTCGAGGTCTCCTAAAATTTGGATTTCTTACTTATGGGTCTTGTCTTTCTCTAGGAGGAGGTCTATTATCCAAGGTCAACATTTATACTAATTTTTCCATAGTTTTCATCATCATATCAAAATTTACACTTGAATGTTTAGAGGATGACAAATGATTTTCTTCTTTGACATTCTTTTTCTCAGTTTCAAATTTAATATTTATTTTTCCATATGCCATAAAACTAGCTTATAACTCTATAGAATCATTCAACATATCAACTAAAGTGGCAGATCTCATTTCTCTTAGCAACAAATCAAAATTACTATTGAAGTCACCGGCATAGTGCAATTGGGAAGCTCCAAGAGGGGGTTTGACCTGACCTAGGATTGCATTATACACCTTCAAGAATCTAGTGGAAAATTCTTTCATTGTTTCAAAAACATCTCTTTTCAAACTGTTATACTGTGTCAAGAGCTGTAATGGATTTTTCTCATCCTCCCATTTTCTGAGAAAAACTGTTTCAAAACTAGGAAAATCTGGAATACTTCATATTGCAAGTCCCTTAAACCATTTCTTGACTTCTCCAGCAAAAATTTGTGAAAACAAGTCTCATTTTAACAAATTCATAGTCAATTTCCTCTAAATAAACAAAATCATTTAATCTATCTAAATGTTGTTGTTTTCTGATATCTCCTTTTGCATTATATAATTTATTTCATTTAGAATAATTATGAGGTAAATCATATAGTTTAGAAGGGAGAACAAGGGGGGAAACCTAGAAACCATGACTCTGATAGGACTTTATCCTAGAGTTGAAACTTGACTTGAAACTAAAGATTTTGGGGAGTAGAAAATAAAGATTGAAACTTGCCAATATCAAACATTGTTTTATTAAATCAGATTCTGACTTAGTTCTCACCATAAATGTTTCAAACTTTACAACCAAAGGAGTATCCTCAAGACTTTTTACTTCAAACTTTGGCAGGGAAAATGTTCTTTCTAAGGAAACTGTATGTGTTTCAGATGATTTCTTTTGGCTTTTCCTAATGATTTTTTTAGGGTCGAAAGCAACTTCTGGAGGATTTGGTCCAGGATTCTTCCTCATATGAATATTCTTGGGAGACACAATTTCCATTGGGGTCACCTTTTGTAACTGACGTTGAAAATGAAATCACCAGGGTAAAATTATACAACTCACTTATGTACCTGATTCTGTGTTTACCCTCATGAATCAGATCTTGAAACTATCATTCTTTCTGAGGGAAGATTTCACCTTCGCTCCCCAACAATGATGCATAAATGTTACCTCTATATAAATTCTCTTGGTTTCAACATAAAATATCAGAGGTAACCTCAAACCTACTTATAGACTGGAAGCTAGCCTATTGGCAGTCCAGAGAGTTCTCTCTCCTAATAGTTCTTCAATCAATAAAATGGATAGATTCAATGTGGATAGAAAGTGTCTGAAATAGTTAGTAGGGATCAGATAAATACACATTGGGCATGGAGTCATAATGGAAATCAATTCTAGGTATTAAGAACTTGGGAGAAATATTTTAATCTCAAAGGCAAGACAAACAACTATTGTTAGACTTAAAATATTAAAAGATGGATAGATGAAAAAGGAAACACTGAAAGCCACATAGAGTAGCCAATATTAAATGAATTATGTATAAACTTGTCACGTTGAAACTGAATGTCTAAAATACGACATACACTGAGCATAATAAATGAATTTTTCATCAAATATTTCTTATTCAAATAAAGAAGAAGACATACATTGAGAATACTGACTACAACATCTAAACACAAGAATCTGTGAGTAAATACCTCAAACACTTGTTTGTAGACCTTTCATTAATATCCAGAAAATGTTACAGTACCAACAATCATTCTTACTCAATTCTCAAACCCTTCTATTGTCTTTTTCATTACAACATGTATAACATTACACTTCATCTTGACTTCACAAAGTAAAAATAATTAGAGTTTCATAACCAAAAATAATTTACAGCTAATAAATTACTTACTTAACAAATTACCAACTAATTTTCCATGAGTTCCTACAATTTAGGGTTTCAATTATTGAATAACTTATACACCCTAATACATTTATGTTACATATATTTACTAGAAAAAATGGTTAATTATCCTGTATTGATTTTGACATAGTGAAATGATCCCATCTGGGTGCTGAAAATACTCCTTTATATGCTGACAGGTGATTTCGCACGAACCAAAAAAATTTCTACGAAATTTTTGTTTGAGTAGTTTCGCAACAAAAGATGTTGAGAATTCTCTGTTTTCACTTGTTGGTGTTGAAAAATTCTTCAAGATTGATCCAAAACCTTGTGATGAATTCACAAAAGAAAAAGAAAGCATGATTTATCCTAAGTGTTATCAAAGTATTCCACTGCAACTTGGACCTGCTAGTCTAGATTTTATTTTTCCATTTGTTCCTTTCTCAATCTTTCCTTTTTTCTTCAATGTCCTATTCTGCTTGTATAGATTTTTCATTTTTTTGTGTAGGGGTAAATATCTCTTGACCATTCTTTTGCTATTCTTCAAGGATTCTTCACATAGGTCCAAGTTCTTTGCTATTTTCTCTTTCATTTGCATGTTTTCTTTCCTCAGTTTTACAATTTCAGCCTAAGATTCCTTCAACTGTTTCTTTAATCTTTTAGATGGCATGTCTTCTTTTTCTAAAGGAGATTGAACACCAACCACTTATTCAACAACACATTGAACAAGTGTCTCATATTTGGTCTCTTCAACATGGATATGATTCCTTTCTTATGGTTTCGTTATAGGTCTTCCAAGCCTTTCTTTGTCAAGTACTTTTGGACTAAACATCACTTTTTTTCCTGGTCGAGGTTTGTCTTCTACAACTTCTTCAATTTCATGTCAAAGGAATGGCTCATATGAAGGACTTTCATCTGTAGGAATTTACCTCTTTGTTGCAGACCTGGTGAATGGTTTCTTGGGTTTTTCCACTATTGTTGTTTCAAGAGTGAAATAGAGTTTTTTCCCTTTCAACTTGCTCCTCTTACTGGGGTTTTCTCAATATCTACAACTGTCTCAACACCCTGAAAATGAATTTTTATCCTTTTTCATGTATCATTTTCTAAGAGAGGTATCGATTGTACTCTCAGGGGTTTAGATCACAATAGGTTGTTCTTTGGTATCTCCCTTTTTCCTTTTTAAACTACTAGAAACTGCTTTAGTACTTTTGGAAGGGGTACTCCCCTTGGATGGTGTGGAACTAGTGGTTTCAACACAAAATCCTGATGCAGACAAAAAATAATTCCATTCCCTTTTTTCTTTCTTAAGTTCCTCAGGGACTAATAATTTAATGATACTGAAATGGAGTAGACTAGCCTCAACTCGATTACATTAACTTGTACTTTATCGTCCATTTTCCCAGTATTCTACAAAGATAATATGAGATATTTAGGGATTTATTAATTGTATAGTGCACGAGAAATGAGATATGGTACAATTACACCTTGTTGAATCTCCTCTCGCAAGTGAAGTATCTTTGTATTACTGTCAACAACTGATCATGATGTTCTAACATGTATCTCCTAGGAACCCCTTTTGACAAGTTCTCATTTTGAAATTATGTTTTGAAATAGTCATTGTAGTAGGAGGAATCCAGAGTCGTCCACTTGAACCACCTCTCACCTTGTAGGGGCATCCATGTTGTTGAGGCAATTGTTTGTTGAGTGACTTGAATATCCACTCATCCAACCCTAGTTTTGACCCCATCAAAATTTAGGGAATTTTTTTTATCCACCTCCATGTGTCCTTGTAGCTTTTCACAAAACATGAGGCATCCTACCACTTCGAAATATTCTCTGAAAATAGGATTTGCTCCAAGGTTGTTAGTAAAGAGTATTGTAATGATGGTGGGTATCAAAGCTTAAACAACATGCAAGGGAATCCTGGTGTAAATAAGATAACACAACTTTGATAGGAGATTAGGGTTTTAGCACGTGAGGAATCTACAACAACAAGTGAAGCTTCAAGGGCATCCAATGATCACGCTCTAGAAATTAGCAACATGTTGAGTAAATCTAGCAATTTCACAGCGTAAAGGCATTTTCGCTAGTTTTGCAACAACTACCACAGTTTCGCAAAAAATTATAAATTTGATGATTTAAAAGAAGAAACTCACATGACTATAAAACTTGATTTAAAAGGACTGTACCAACTTCCATGACCTCATTCCAACGATTTCCTGACCATTATGTAGATCTTTAAAGTGATTTGACATGATAGCTTAGTAGCTGCTAAAAGCTAGGAGATGTTGCAAATCATTTCAAACTGATTGGTTACATGTTTTGAAAAGTACACACTGGACTGAGAAAGAGATAAAACTTCAAGTACACATGAAAACCTGCTTACATGACCTTATTAAACACGGTGTAATGATTTTAAGACTCACCCTCTCAAATGATGAAAAAGGACCATATAACAAACTAACTTGACCTCATGACAAGACCAACTACTTTAACTATGACTTATGACTTGGAATGAAACTCTAACTCCCTAGACATGACTAAATCAGAACCAACTTGACTAAATCAGAACCAACTTGACTCATAAGTAAATGAACTCAAAAAATTTGTCATGGGAAACGGATCCTAGGACCTTCACACATGATTTTTGAGAAACCAATACATGACCCCAAGACTTAATCAGCAAAACCCACTGTTTTTACTTTGTAAATTAATACTCCCTAACACAACCAATCCCTTCCAAGAATCTGATCAGTCCTGCTAAGCTCGGGTTCCAAGCAACAATCCTTCAAATCCTCCCAATCCTTCAGATCGGGTTCCCAGCAATAATCCTTCAGATCCTCCCAATCCTTAAAATTAGAGTCAGAGAAAGCTTGGAAAATTTTAAGTCCAGTGTCGTTACATTTCACATGCAATCCGCTATCTGTCGCCGAATTCAACCTTCCAGCTACCGGTCTGTAGTATAAGAGAGGATCGAAGAATGCTGCCTTCCACTTTCCATCGCAGCAACTTTCCAGAAAGCTCTTCCCAAAATAATACACATCCCAAGATGTATTCCCGTATCTAGTATGAATTACGGGATATTATCCAAACATATATATGTACTCGAATATGTAATGGTTCACTTTGTATATTTTTTTATTATTTTTCAATGTTATATACATGATAATATTCCTGGATACTGAATGTTATATACATGATAATAATCCTCGATACTGAACTGTAGAGGACTTCTCTAACGTAATTATTACAATCAATACATTTTATCATCCCTCTTTATATGCTTAAACAAAACAAAAGGTGAATACCACAGCTATTTCATTTCACCTGTATATTGCAATTATAAAATAATACAAAATTTGACCAATGGGAGGGCAACCAACTGCCGTCGGAAATAGGATTAAGATATATTAAATGAACCCAACCTTTGGAAACTACAAAATCACAGGATGCTCGGAAGTTTGGAATATAAATCCATAAAATTGAGATTACATGTTTTGCACCACAGTATTTATAAGTTTATAACCAAAGGTACAAATTAAAAACCATTACACGGTCCTGAACACACTTATATCTGTTTATAAACAATGATACAAATTAAAACCATTACACGCTACTGAACAGACTGTAAAACTATCTGTCAAGCAGTATTTACATCGTTTGATAAGCAAGCAAGTGGTATTGAACTAACTAATGTAGAGGTAGAGAACGAAGTAGCAAAGGCTCGTAAATAATGCCAAGCGTCTGCAGATATATGCAGTGAATATGTGATTATTTACACTGATCAGAGGATAAGAAAGCATAGAAAGAGCATCATCGAGCAACTGGCTATGATCACAACCTGCGCTGATAGACGTTGGTTATCAGATCCGTTGAATGCAAAGCTGTTGACAAAAGGCTGGTTTAATGCCTGGGCCAAAGAGCTCTGCCCGTTTAACAATGGCTGGCTCAAACCCGGTTGGACATTTAATGGAGAGAAGGGCTGATTGACGAAGCCGGGTTGGTTAATCAATGGCTGGTTGACTAATGGAAATTGCTGGCCAATTGGGTTGTTTAAAGGCAGCTGATTAACTAAGGGCTGGCCGTTTAGAGGAGTGTAAGGTTGGGCGTTCAATGGCTGATTAAATGGAGATAAAGGCTGATTGCTTAATGGAGTACTGGATCCCTCTTCACAGCTACCCATGCTCAGAATGTTCATGAAAACTGATACAGCAATCCAAACATTAATGGCTGCAGCTTGCAGAGATTTCACCATTGTGGCTTCAGCTACAATTACCCAACAAAGTCTGCAGGCAATGAGGATAAAGGTCGTGAATGAAATCCGGTGATTGGCCGTCGTTTGTATGAAGGCAAGAGAGAAGGACAACATACATATATACAAACATATAACGGTCAGTGTGTAGTAGAGAGAAATAGTAGTGGTGCAGGTTGTTGGAATGTCCGTAGTGGGAGATTTGGTTATCGTGCTTGTGCAGGTGATAGATCTAAACCTTGGATTCATGTGATTAGTCATTAGTCCATGAGAGAAGATAAAGGAGTTGGCAATGGTGGAAGCATGGAGAGTCCAGATAACAAATTTATTTAATCAGGTGAGTTGTGAGATTGAATAGAAACAGTCGTTCTGATCGAGTACTGTTCGAGTTCGAGGCAAGACAGGAATGTAAACATTACGCAAACAACTTTATAAAATTAGTAGAGATTCAGTAGAAAGGACTCTACTGTATCTTTAAAATTGGCGCACTGACCAAATTCCTCACCAAATTCCTCGTCAGCTTTCTAAATGTTGGTAAAGTCTTCACTATGACGTGAATCATACAGGTGACCTCCCGTGACTCCAAGAAACGCTCGAAGATCAGTAGTACTGACTAGCGTTGGGCATCGAGTATCATCCGTAGAGTTAGGCTGTATAGGTTGGCGTTCTTATTCTGAGTTTAACGCTCGCATTTGTGTGAAGAGATTAATTGTAATTATTATTTCTATGGAGAGACTAATTGTAATATAGTAGTAATGTAAGGATTTTTAATGTTTTTAACATTTAAATTGATAAATTAGATTAGCCCCGTATTATTTGTGTGAAGAGATTAATTGTAATTATTATTTCTATGAAGAGATTAATTGTAATATAGTAGTAAAGTAAGGATTTTTAATTTTTTTAATATTTAAATTTAAATTAGATTTTAATTTGGAAGAAGTATGTCGATGGCATTACTTAATTGGAGTTATAGGTTAATAAACTCTTCTTTGAAACTCTAGTCATCCATTTTATCTCACATCCATATGAAGTTTTGGACTATAACATATCGAGGAAATACTCAATCAATATTCAACATATCCCCCCCAAAAAATTATAATTTATAATAAAAAGATTTAAGACATTTACTTATTGGGAATAGATTAGGTATATAACTTACAAGAACAACACAACACAACTAACACTAAATAAAATTGGTAACTTTCTAGACTTGCTTCAAACTCTAGTGAAGGTCACCTAAAACTTAAGAGGGGTTGACATAAAGATTCCAAGTGTCATTGAATCAATGAAGTATAGAGGAGGAAGTCACTTTTGAGAATATTGATACTATAAAAAATATTAGTATATGCAATTTAATGAGACATTGTGTTTTATAATTAATTATTGAGTAAGGTCAAATTAAGATACTTTAAAGAGGTCATTATCTCTAATGTAAAAAATAAAAAGTATGTTGATATTTTAATGAGTGTAAGATTGCTAAAATAAGAATGAACTCTCATAAGCTTGATAATGAAATAAGACATTGGAAAGTTTCTAGAATCTATCATATTTGCAATACTAAGATGGAGGATGAAAAACACCTTCTCTTAAAATGCCACTCACATTAAATCTCAATATAGAAGTATTTGAATTTTGTTTTTTTTAAAGCAATCAACTAATCCCTTACAAGTTTTTTTAAGGTCCACTAAGCCATGGTTGGTCTCGTTAGAAATTAACAATCATCATCATTATTATCGTAATCATAAAGGGAATAGAGATACTAAAACATCATGCAAAGGATATTATTCACATACTTTACCAAATTCATGGTGAAACCTTCCTAAAATAAATTATTCTATCACTCAAGGAAGACCTAAGATAATCACATTGTTTACCTAGTAAAACTCAAAACATTGGACCTATGGGAGACCTCAACTGGTTGAGTTCCTTCAATTTCATATAGGAGGTTTCATGGTTGGACCTCTAGGCTAGCTACCTTTATTGCATGCCCCGTTTGCTTTATTTATTGGATTAGGTGTCATGATTAGAAGTGATAATTTTGCATTGGGTACCATCCACGAAAGGGCATAATTACCTAGGAGTGTCTGGACATGGGTTTCCAAGGAAAAAATGTCCAATGAACTATCTCAAGTAGTAAAATTCTTTGAGCTTCATGTAGAAGATCCTAGGGTTGATTATTTGGCTAGCTACCATTGTGGTGTACCTGAATTGATGTCCCTGTCAAGTTAGTAGTTGGAATTAGTGTGAACAAGTTTGCATTAGGTACCATTTGTGAATGTGGAGAAGTGCTTGAGAATTGCTTGATGAAGTTTTCCTATGGAAAAACACTAAAAAAAATAAAAAAAATATTGACATAAAAAATTATAAATATATTAAAAAAGTTATATCATGATGATGACGACGTTTAACATCCACTCAGACCGAATTGGTCTATCGAACCTTAAGAGGTTAAGTTATTACTTTCCATTCTTTATAATTTTGCTTCTGTACTAAAAAAGCATTCAGAGAAGCTTTCCAAGATCACCATACTTTTCTTGACTTAAGAGGTTAGGAAGGTTGGTAGTCTGACAAATATTTTGAAAATGTGATCTAATATTGGTATAGGATGAACAATCTAAGAGAAAGTGGTTTTCATATTCTACTTTCTTAGTATCACAAAGGTGACACACTCTTTCATCACATGGCGTTTTAGGAATGACTAATGCCCAGTTTCACTATGGAGCTCGTGAGAATTTGTTCTTATCTTAGCAATGCTTATATTTTTATTTACACTTGGAAAAACAAATAGATAATTTTGATCTTGTAGATTAGGGTTGATTACATCCTTATAATACCTTAATTTTTTTTTTCCCTCTAACTCTTTATCACCACATTTTCCCCTTAAATTTTGATTTGACGTTTGTTTTAGTAGTATCTTTATTCTTCAAATTGGTGTCTTCCATGATTGCCCAATAGTTTATCCAATACCAGACATATTTATGCCATCCTTGCTTGAGTTGATCGTGGTTATGACTCGATTTTGAAGAAATTTTAGGAAGCCTCTTGTCTTCCATTTTGTTTAACATGTTCTTATACATTAGGTATCTAGTCATAGACATGCTCTCAATGGGGTAGAGGCTTGTTTCTAAGAGGAGGATGAGATAGGGTGTATTTCCTTTAATTTTGGTATAATAGGTTATAAAATTCTTTTGTATTTTCTCTATCTTTCTTGAGGATTCATGAGAGATACTACAACCTTGTACTTCACATCCATAAAGAATAATAGGTGTAACAAGAGTCTCAAAGAGGAGTTTCTTCTTATCCCAACTCCAAAGATCGACTAATTTAGAATTGTTTTCAAGCCCATTATAAGATTTCCATCCCCCAATAATCTTTTTCTCAATTCTGTAATTCCAATTGAACTTGTGGTGAATATCAATTCCAAGATATTTGTATGAAGTCACTTCCTCCAAGATATTTACAAGACTATTTTTTAATGTAGCCTTATTTTATTTATGTATAATGTAGCATATCCCTTTTTTTAAATAATTTTTTATACAATATGTATAAATTTCATAGATAATAATAATAATAATAATCTATTTTTAAGGTCACGACCAAGAGTGACACCAAATTGGTGTATGAGACCCCCTCCTCCCAACGATTTTACGGTAAATTCTACGGAGGTATACCCTACCCCTCTCTCGATTTGATCATGTGACCTCTTAGGAGGAAACACATGTTCTTAACCATTAGACCCACTCAGGTTGTATATAATGACTCTGGATGTTATTTCGATTACATTATTTATAGTATTGTGAGTTGCAGGAACATTTATCAACTCCACATATAAAAATTAAATAAGAATAAAATCTCTCATAATCTCATTTGATAAAGTACTATACAAGGTAAAAATTCCTAACAAATATAAACAAAATTCTCTTTAAGCACTTGTTTTTAAGAAAGTTGATGTAGGAGCATTGGCTTACCTCATCTTGCACTGGCTAATTAGAACGAGTGGTGCCCATTTTGTTAGCACTAGAATTCACCCTCAGATTGTGGCAGGATAAACCTAGTAGCCCATCAGAGTTTTACGTCACAAGTTGGTTTTAAAGAGGTCAAATGGGCGCAAGCTCAAGACAATATCATTTTAACTCATAAAACAAGGACCGACATGTACAAACAGGTGAGGTCTTGATCAAATTCAGTCAATAAGTTGATCTTTTGTGTGAGCACAGGGAAGACTTGGTGAGATAGGTGAATGAGATGACTATAGGGATCAAGCCTTCCAACAACTCAGAGAGGAAAATATCAAACTCAAGAGAAATCTTGAGATCAAACTTCAGAAACTGAAATATGGTGCAAGCAACACAGTCACAACAACAAAATAGTCAAACCTCCATTACCCTGCAACTACAACAACTCAACTTGATCATCCATTCATGATCCATTCAATGTAAGAAGAGAAAATATAACACAAGAAACTGATCAAAACTATTGAAGATACTACTATGATCGAACCTAAATCCCAACAACATGACTATCCTCAACTGGATCATCCATGCCCGAGTGTTCTAAGGAAACTATTAAAGAGAAATGAAAAGGAGGTTGAATTTCATTAAACAAGAAGTCTCAAATACAGATACATAACCAGAAGAACCAGAGCTTCATTAAAAATTTACAATACAGGAGCCTAGCTCAACCATCGACCTTGACAAAATACTAAAACTGCCTATATATACTCAAAAGTGTTGCAACCATCGAGAGTGTGATCGAATCTCTGCATTTAAATCTTTCAGTCCATGTCTGCTCTGTCAGACTGTGCATGTATCCTTCTGTTTGATGCAAACTTAACTCAGCATGGGCCTTGAGGAAAAATCATCCATTGAGGGGGCATTTGGCTGAAAACTCAGTCTCTACAACCACACCCTCCATGCTTTCCATTTATGGAGTGAGTTGAAGCTTCAACCACCACTGCTTTTTCATTTACTGCTTATTATCGGGATTGTAACAAGGCTAAATGCCTAGGGGTTGTTTTGTGCTACTGGAGGCTCTTTACTGTAGGTCCTGTGAAACCTATGGCCCTCCTCTTTTGCTCTTCCAAAATCTCAAGCCTCAGGTGCCAACTCCTTATTCATCACCCCTTCACACTTGTGACCTTGGGATGCGACTTGTCCCCTATAATCCATGGTCTTGATCTACTTCGTGCCTTGATCACTTCGGGACTTCAGACCTCGGCTCATAACTTTAACATTATTTTGAACTCCCAATTCTAGGGATAATTTTCTACTGTTGATCTCTCCCAATGATATCTACGACCCATATTTAATCTTTGGTCAACCTTGATCTTGGGCCTTTTCTCTGACGCTAATATTTGATCAACTTTGGACTTCCAAATGCCCGTGCACCGTCAATCTAATTTGCTTGATTGGATCTCCGTCATTGAAAGATAAACCTGTCTTCTTGCTTCATTTGAGTCCAAAGAGGACTTCTCTGAATGCTGCTCTTTGACACTTGTTGTGCAGGTCGTGAACTTGGACAACCTGTTTCCATTGACAACTATATGTGATAACATTTGGCTCCATAAGGGATGGCATGCTCCCTGTGAGCTGCCAAGAACAAGAAGTTCCAGTCGCCTTATGCATTGGGCTATGGAGTCATGCTCAGAAAACATCATGCTGAGGATTAAAAGTCGACAAGCACACTATCTTAAAAATAAAATAAAATACATGGACTCTAGGAGGATCTTATTTATGTACATTCCTAGACTAATTGATTTTTACAAAGCGCTAGGTGAAAGAAAACTTCCACCATAGAAATTCAAGCAACTCCCTAGATGCGAACTTGTTTACTTTGTCACTCATTAAATAAAATCAATGCAACTGTGACAACAAAATGATTATGCTTTTCATCTCTCCTCCCAGTGTTGAAGTCAGGATAAAGTTGAGCATCTCTAAGAAATGAAGGAAATGCAACTCCATGTACTCCCTTACAGGTTCATAGAGAAAATGACAAAATTGACTGGGCTGGTGACAGAAAACATGCTCTGTCTTACAGCTGCTCACACATGGAGGAATGTCTCTGGAAAGCATGGGTGAATGAATGGATGATGCATGCTGACTGATCCCATGTGATGGTTTCTCATTTGAAGGCTCTGGGCAGGATATGAATTGCACATTTGGTTCTCCCTCTTCTTCTTCATGACTCTCCTAAGGATCATAATCATAATCATCATAAATAAGAACCATGGGAAATCTTTTCCCTTTGTCTTATGTAGGCACAGATTGGCGGTTTTCTACACAATTTTTTTCCTCAATGTACAAAGGAAAAGGATCTATGGTATGCTCCTGGAAATCCTCAAAATCTTAAACATATGATTCCATATGATAGGGCATATTTCCTTTAATTTTGATATTATAGGTTATAAATTTCTTTTGTATTTTCCCTATCTTTCGCTAGGTGTCATGAGAGATCCTACAACCCCATACTTCACATCCATAAAGAATAATAGGTGTAACAAGAGTCTCAAAGAGGAGATTCTTCTTATCCCAATTCCAAAGATTGACTGATTTACAATTGTTTTCAAGCCCATAATAAGCTTTCCATCCCCCAATAATCCTTTTCTCAATTCTATAATTCCAATTGAACTTGTGGTGAATATAAATTCCAAGATATTTGTATAAATTCACTTCCTCCAAGATATCTAAAATACTATTTTTTTATGTAACCTTACTTTATTTTTGTATAATGTAGCATCTCCCTTTTTTTAAATATTTTTTTATACATTATGTATAAATTTCATAAATAATAATAATAATAATAATCTATTTTTAAGGTCACGACCAAGCCAGATACCAAATTGGTGTATGAGACCCCCTCCTCCCAACAATTGTACTAGTAAATTCTATGGAGGTATACCCTACCCCTCTATGAATTTGAACGTGTGACCTCTTAGGAGGAAACACATGTTCTTAACCATTAGGCCCACTTAGGTTGTATATAATGACTCTGAATGTTACTTCGATTACGTTATTTCTAGTATTGTGAGTTGCAAGAACATTTATCAACTCCACCTATAAAAATTAAATAATAATAAAATCTCTCATAACCTCATTTGATAAAGTACTATACAAGGTAAAAATTCATAACAAATAAAAAATTTTCTCTTTAAACACTTGTGTTTAGGAAAATTGATGCAAGAGCATTGCTCTACCTGAGCATGCACCAGTTAATTAGCATGAGTGGTGTGCATTCAAGGAAGGAAGAGGCATCGTCCTCTCATTTTTCTTCGAGAATCTAAATCATGATCAAGGAAATTAATCCTGACAGGTTGGAAGAGCCAAGTTGTGCCTTTGCACAAGCTAGAGATAAGGTCACCATTAAGTGATTGACAGATGGCACCAGATATGGAATTCTGGAGCCAACACACTCTCGAAGGATTTCACTCTAGAGGTTTGTGTGTGTTAAGGCTGGGGAACTTCCGGGCATAGATTCTGAAAGAAATTAGGACCATTGAGTTGTTCTGGATGCGTGGAGTCGGATTATACACTTTAGAGGTTTCGTGAAAAGGTAATCGGGAACTCGTCGAAGCGCGAAAACTGGGATTCGTCATGAACCACTGATCTACAAGGGGATAGGTGGAGGATGGAGGTTCACTTTGTTGGAAAGTCATTTTGAAATAATTGGATACATGAGAAGTGAAAACACACGGAGCTCGGAGTTCCAGAGTGCCTTTTGAGTAGGCGTCAGATCATCTCCCAAGGTCATATGAAAGGAGAGTTGGCCTAGTGGAAGGAGCTAGCGTCTGCTAGTTCAAAAGTTCCAAGAGTGCTAGAGAAAGGGCCCACAGGTTCCATAGGACCTTCGCCTTAGGAGCAAAGGGGGTATGTATAAGTTGATTTGGGTTCAAGCAGGAGCCTTAAGAGTTGATCCGACTCCTTATGTGAACAATCCTAGACCGGGAGGTCAAGTAGCCCCGAGGGAGAAAGGGGCGTTTGTGTAAAAAATGCCTTTCCCACAAAATGGTCTGAATTATAGGATGGTTCATTTTTTTTGGTAAGTCTTAGGCATTGAGTTATTAAATTTATGTTTTTATAGGAGTATTTTTATTAAAAGTCTTCTTCAATTAAAACCTTTGCATTGAGTGTAACTGCAATAACATTTATTATCACCATTTTCATTCAATGTCGTAAATAACTTATGGATCCTCCTTTCATGTTCCTCTTGAGTAATGCTATATGTCATTGTAATTAACTATTATAAAAAAATCCATTGAAGTAATATAAATAAAATAACATTTGTTATGACCCTTGGAATTCAACGCCCTAATTAACCTATGAAACCTCCTTCAATGTTCATTTGAAGTAATTTTATATGGCATTATAATTAACTATTACAAAAAATCCAATGAAGCAATATACGTACAAAATACAAATATATTCAACCAATTTTATACATGTAAATGCTTTTCTATAGTCCAAGAAACATAATACACATAATAGAGGGGAAGATGAGCTATGACCCAATGAGAAATGAAGAAGAAAGGGAAACAATTTTATGGTTTCAATTTCATCAAACTGTTGGGGAACATCCTTCCCACATTTGTAAACATTTTGTTAAATGGTTGACATGCATCCTCAATACTTTTGGATTGTGTCAAAATTCATTGTTGTAATTAGTGAAAGGGAAAAAAATTGAGAAATTAGAAAGTATAAGTGGTTTCATTATTTGATTTATGTTCATTAAATTCTCCATTAGTTTTTATATGTTTGGGATATCCCTGTAGGGTTCAAAGGGGTTACACAAATGAGTGAATTCCTAGAAAAGATAGTTAATTTGTATGTCAACAATTGTTTGGTTGTCATATTATCTCCACTCTCCTCGTTGGGGGGCTTATGACCCATGCTTCATCAATATTGACCAAAAAAAACCCAAGGCATCAACATATTCAATCTTTACTCTAGGACTAAACAATTTCTCACTTGATATGCCATGAGAATCTAAGAGACCAATAGTCTTGTGTCAGATGCGAAGGAACGATACATATAGGGAAGCCTCTCGGGTGCAAATACATTCATTCATTAATGAAATATAGAGTAACAGGAATTAACCAGTAAGACATATATGCATTCAATTGATAACAGACATAGAATATTGTAGATAGAAAAATGGCTTTATATTATATCCATTGAATTTAAAATTCATATAATTACATACTCATAGCATAGATCCAAACCATGTGCTCTAGATTCATTCAATGGTCATTACATTCAATTTCATTTTGTGATCTATGTACTTGTTTCTTCATTATTAGTATGTTTTGACTCTCATACAGACTCATACAAGACTCTTACAAAAAAACCCAAACCAAACTGGAAATTGAACTCTTTCTTTCTTGTTCCAGATGTCCCTCTATTATAGTCCTACACTCTTTGTTCCAATACTATTCTATATTTCAAATTAATCTACTAAATCTCCTCCTCAACTCATTCACTCCACTATCATGAGTGAACATTGTATCCACGTGCTCTTACCATTCACATGAAACCCATGAATCTTCTTGCAACATGAAAATCCTAACTAACCTTCCAGCTCATCCATACCTTTGTCCATGATCATTTGAGTCATTGTAATACTCAAGTAAAAAATATTCTTGAAGGTACACTTAGATTAATTCCATGAAGTCTTATTGATTCCTTGCACGTAATACAAAACTCAGTTATTATATGTAGTATTCCTTTGGTCATCACTGCTACTAATCCTTTCTTGCACTACATAGTGTACCTTCATGGGCACACACATAGGATTGACTTATGCTGTGAACACAAATTCCAAAAAAAATTTGGTGCCAATAGGCCGACAACACTATTAGTTGTCTCGTACTTAAGTCAATGACACTTTTCATGGCATGACAAAAGAATTTGATGGCCACATCACCATTAGTTCCTAGATGAAATGCTAAAATCGGCCATCAATATCATTAAAAGTTTCTTGTAGCCTATACGTGAGTTTGAAAACCTTGTGTGGATAAGTTGTTGTAACCTATGGGGACTGAATTTTATTCTACTCCATTTTTTCTGGCATGGGAGTTGTGGCTGCATGAGCCACTATGACCTTATTGTAATATGTTTGGGCCTTGTCAGTTGCATCGATGATGATGCTAGAGAGAGTTTGTTCTTCCGAATGGGCTATAGTAATCTCTCTAGTTTTTCTAGAAATCATTGTCATTTCTTCTAATTATTTCTCACCCAGAGGTAAGTACGATAGTGCACTAATTTTTTGAAGGAAATTTACTTCCATAGTGCATATCTATTCACTGATCACATGAATTTATGGTGGATTATAAAGGTGAGTCCAAAGTGTGAATCTATACTCAACAAGACCTACAAAATTATTGATGCATGTCTCGCATTTTTGTATTGATTCCTTGGCCATGAAAATATTTATTGCAACTCTTGTTTATTCAGTGTAGGTTGCTTGAGATTCACATAAAGATGAAGATTTTGTGTCTCCAAAAAATCGATGTGCTCCTTGACTCCATGAAATTTTTTAGGCACATGCATGTCTCGATGATCAACCCCTAGCTTGAGAACTTATGAATAAGCCTCATCCACAATAATGAGGATCTCTTTGTGAACCATGGGGATGATTTCGTGTTGTTATCTACTTTCAACATGCATGGTGACTTCCACATATGAATTTCTTTGAGCTTCTGATGCACAACCTCTACTTCTTTTGATGCCTTCACTTCTCGTTGATGCTTACCCTGATTTTCCTTATGCACGAGAACTTCTATATATTGTTGTTCTCACAGTTTTTCATGAGATTGGTCAAGGGTCTGGTGTCCATCTCTAAGCTCTGTTATGATGGTAGTCATAAAATTTATAGGTCCTCTGTAGGAACCTATGAAAATTTGATTTCGGCATTAGTTAAGTCAAAAGAACAAAAACCAATGGATTTACCTACATCACTCTTCTTTGATTTCTTTTGTTATCTTCAGTGATCTATTGTTCTTGAAAGGGTGAAATAGGTGTAAAAGTAGTGGATAATTGTCATCATCGATTGTTGAACTTTCTTTCGACCTATTTTTCAAATACCTACTACATCATGAGATGTCCTCTGAGTTCCTTAACCAGCTTCGAGATATTCGTAACTTTTTTCCTCGTTTATCATGTCGGTATAGTTGTATCCTCCCTTTTACTTATGGTCATTTCTCTACGCTTGCTTGAAAGTTAACCAGGCAATATGGTGTGTTGTGTGGATGGTCCAGGGGACTTCCTCCTTGATGGTAGTAAACTATGATGGGCGAGAGGGTGCTCCCTCTTCATCCATGCTGAGATCTAAATTGATTGGGGTTGGCCCTTTTTCATTTGAAATTCATTTCCACTTGTAGGAATTGTATTGGTCATCCTTAGACTTCTCCTTAGTTTGGAATTTTCGATCTGTCAGCTTCTTGTCTTTGCCTTTGGAGGTGTCACACTTTTTCTGCTTGGAACCTAAGGCATGTTCTTTATGGAAGGTTGTGACTACGACCCTTATTATCTTCATTTTTCTTCATCCTTTTTTTAAGATATTCTTTCTCATCGTCAAAAGGAGGGTGATAGTCATCATCAAATTCTATGACACCCAACTTGATGTCTTCTTCCATGATGCAGAAGGGGAGCATGGTAGTGGATTTTTTCTTATCTGGACTTGGATAAATGAAAAATTTATGGGAATCACATTCGAATTCAAGGTAATCCTCATTCATTTTCATTAGAGTCTTTGGAATGTGCAACATCAAACTAGTTTCTTGTATCAAAAATCTGTACCACTTCTTAACGGACTTGTTATGCTTGGCTTGGACTACTTGTTCTTTGGCGTACTGGAGTGTAATAAATCCAAGTGTGTTGAAAAATGGTGCACAAACAACATCCTCCTCAAGTCACGAGGGGCATGGATCCACAAAATAATACAGAGTAACAAAATAACCCATATGTAATGAAAATATTTACCTAAGTTTTGGGCCTCCAAACAATCATCAACAAACAGATTGAGGAGATATTGTTATCATACCATCTAAACCATTGCAACACATTACTCGGTGGAAAAAAATAATCCAATTGGAAACTCATCCTTGCATCCTTTATGGAGTATCTTAAAGGCAAGGAATTGTGTAGAAAATAATACAGTTTGGTTATTGATATCTAGAATGATTACTCGACGAGATCCTCTACACATTCCATATTTATCACAAACCTCTTCCTGGGTTGCATCCTTGGTCTTAGTTGCATTGTCTAGGTCATTTCCATTGTATCGATACATGTGATTCTCATCTACTTGGTATTTTTAGTTGAGCCACAAATAATGTCCATGGATCTGACTAAGAAAAAAGCACACGAATGGATGCACCATTGGGCTTCGACTGAAGTGTGAGAAATCCATCAACATCAAAATGATAGGACATTTAGAAATGTAGGAGTTAGTTAAGATAAAATTAGTATAACATGTTATTAGTTAAAAGTGTGGTTCCTAATGTGTTTCTTTATTATGCATTAGTATGCATTAGTATTTAGGTAATTAGAACGTCTTCTTATCTTAGAGTGATCAAACGGTTCATATGCTTCTTGTTCTTAACGACTACATTAATTCATGGATTTACACTTGATTGATCCATGATATCTATTTAAAGAGAATGAAGGGTCATTTTTTGATGATAAATTTTTAGAAATTCTCTTATAAATCTCTATGTAATCTTTGTCTTCATGTTAATAAATTTCTCTAAGTGGCCACGCTGGATGGGGCCATGGATGCATCTTGTCGGGGTTTTACCACGTTAAAACATCAGTATGTTGATCTTTGATCTGGTTGTATGAGGGGTTATTGAAGGTGTTCGTCCCTTGTTGGAATACTTCTTTTTTTTCAAACATGGTATCAAAGCTCACATTGGAAGATACATTCTCATTGTAGATTAAGATTGTGAAGATGTATTGTCGCATCTCATGCGTTTATCATTTATGTACATTTTTTGGCTAAGAGGACTACTCCATTGCCTCTCCAGCACTCATTTCAGTGAAGAATGCTTTTGATTTCACTCGAAAAGGTTTATGTTTTCCCAAGATATGACCATTTAATCCGGAGGTATAAAGCCCAAATACATCCATTTATGACTTTTTGCAGAGATAACATTTTGGTTTTATTTAAGTTTTCTACTTTTTATTTTTGGGTTGCTACTCTTTTCAATTTGTGTATGCTCTTTTCACTATGCAATCTCAACAAATCAAAAAAAGAGTGGAAAGGGTTTTCTTGTCCGCATATGCACTTTGTTGTGAGCTGTGTGTGATCTCAGTAAATAACAAATAGAGGGAAAATATGCATTTTCTAGGTAAGATAAAATAACAAATAGAGGGAAAATATGCATTTTCTGGGTAAGGTAATGAAGATCTAACCCTTGTTGTCATCAAGAAGTTAAATTTTTTTCTTGTATGAAAATAGTTTGTATTAGTATCTCTTCCATTTTTTCCCATGTCTTTCATGCTCCACTCTAAAAAGATGCAACTATTACAATTAAATCTATCAAACACATAAAGAGATCAAATTTTTTAAGAGGTAATTTTTTTAATTATTTAATATTAAAAATGTATGTAATTATAAAGATGATTATCTATACTCCTTTAATTTTTAAAATATTTTCCTAATTATTTAATTTTTATTTTATTTATTTTAAAGTTAAATGACAACATCTTCCTATACACTTACACCACCTAAATACTATAAATGATATCAATACTTTTTATTATCCCTCTTTATATGATTAAAAAAAAATGAATAGTCATATAAGTAAAATATATAGTTTAATATCTCTATATGCTTAAACAAAATATGAATACAACATCTATTCCATTTCCCCATTATATTGGAATGATAAAATAATACAAAATTTGACAAATGGACTGGCAACCAACTGCAGTCGCAAATAGGATTAAGATCTACTAAATGAACTCAACCTCAAGAAAATACATAATCACATGGTGCTTGGAAGTTTAGAATATAAATCCATAAAATTAAGATTACATGTTTTACACCAAGATACTAATATCACACGCTTATATCTGTTTATAACCAAAGGTACAAATTAAAACCATCAGACAGTCCTGAACGAACTGTGAAACTATCTGTCCGACAGTATTTACATTGTTTGATAACCAAGCAAACCGGTTTTGAGATAGATAATGTAGAAGTACAGAAAGAAGTGGCAAAAGCTCATATGCAGATATATGCAGTGAATATGTGATTATTTACACTCATCACAGGATGAGAAAGCATAGAACCAGCATCATTGAGCAACTGGCCATGATCACAACCTGCGCTGATAGACGTTGGTTATCAGACCCGCTGAATGCAAAGCTGTTGACAAAAGGCTGGTTTAATGCCTGGGCCAAAGAACTCTGCCCGTTTAACAATGGCTGGTTCAAACCCGGTTGGACATTTAATGGAGAGAAGGGCTGATTGACGAAGCCGGGTTGGTTAATCAATGGCTGGTTCACTAATGGAAATTGCTGGCCGATTGGGGAGTTTACAGGCAGCTGATTAACTAAGGGCTGGCCGTTAAGAGGAGTGTAAGGTTGGGCGTTCAATGGCTGATTGAATGGAGATAAAGGCTGATTGCTTAATGGAGTACCGGAACCCTCTTCACAGCTACCCATGCTCAGAATGTTCATGAAAACTGAGACCCCAATCAAAATATTAATGGCTGCAGCTCGCAAAGATTTCACCATGGTGGAATCAGCTACAATTACCCA
This sequence comes from Picea engelmannii, assembly GCA_009831015.1. Lineage (NCBI taxonomy): Eukaryota > Viridiplantae > Streptophyta > Pinopsida > Pinales > Pinaceae > Picea > Picea engelmannii. The sequence continues at coordinate 207,146 of ML792651.1, read as the reverse complement.
ACAGAGTCTGCAGGCAATGAGGATAAAGCTCGTGGACGAAATCCGGTGATTGGCCGTCGTTTGTATCAAGGCAAGAGAGAAGGACAACATACATATATACAAACATATAACGCTCACAGAAAGAAATAATAGTGGTGCAGGTTGTTGGAATGTCCGTAGTGGGAGATTTTGTTATCGTGCTAGTGCAGGTGATAGATCTAAACCTCTTGGATTCGCGTGATTAATCATTAGTCCATCAGAGAAGATAGAGGAGTTGGCAATGGTGGAAGCATGGAGAGTTCAAATTACTAATTTATTTAATTAGGTGGGCTGTAAGTAGTATTGAATAGAAACAATCGTTCTTATCGAGTACTGTTTGAGTTCGAGGCAAGACAGGATAGTAAACATTTGGCAAACAACTTTATAAAATTAGTAGAGATTCAGTAGAACGACTCCACTCTACGCGAACATCCTTAAAATTGGCGGACTCACCAAATTCCTCGTCAGCTTTATAATGTTGGTAATCTCTTCACTATGACGTGAATTTTACAGGAAACGTTCGAAAGATCTGTAGTAGATGCTAGCGTTCGGCATCGAGTACCATACATAATGTTGGCGTTCTTATACGGGGCTTAAATCCAGTATTTGTGGGAAGAGATTAATTGTAATAGAGTAGTAAAATAAGGAATTTTTTATTTTTATTTTTAAATTTAAATTGATAAATTAGATTTTAATAATGATATTGTGCTAGATGTGTTTACCTAATAATTATGGAGAAGTTTTTTTTAAGCAAGGATGTGGTGGTAAATATTGAAAAAACGGTTATAATTATCAAATCTTAATTTTTTTATAATTATCAAATTTTTTATAATTATCAAATCTTAAAAGATTATGTAATAATAACAAAGTTACTTTATATAAATATTTGGAAATCTATTTTCATTTTTATTATTAGTTTACTTGGAACTATAATATTGAGAAAATAATTAGAAGGTGGAAAACATATTTTGATCTTGAAAACAATTATAAATAATTGTAAATAAACTCTTGTTTGATACTAGTCATTCATGTTATCTGACATGGATGTTAAATTTGAGAATATAACATTTCCATAAAATACTCAATAAATATTGAAAACATCCCAAAAAAAATAAAAAAAATAAAATAAAATAAAAAAAAATAAAAATAAATGTAACACATTCAACAACAATTTATAATTTATAATAAATAACATTTATAATTTATAATAAATAAACTTTAAGGTAGTGCTTCATTGAGACTAGAATAGGTAAGACTTAATTGGGGATCTCATTAAATCATTGAATTACATAGAAGGACGTCACTTTTGAGAATATTTATACTATTAAAAATACAATTAAAAATACAATTACATGTAATTTAAGGAGAAATTATGGTCTTATAAAATAATTATAGGGTAATTAAAATACTATAAATAAGTCATTAACTCTAAGCTAAAAACTAAAAATTATATTTTAATTTTAATTTAATTTTGATCAATAGTATTATTAACATTCTTAAAATAAAATTGAACTCTAATGAGCCCCATAGTGAAAGAGAGCATTGGACAATTTATAAAATGTTATGAGATAAAAGAATCTATCATATTTGCAAATACTAAGAAGGGCATGGATGAAAAATGTAGATTTTTAATGACAAAAAATCAATAAGCTAATATTGTGTCAAACACTTAGCAACCTAGAGATAATTGTCTTCATAACCTTCATAAATGCATAAACCCACATTCAGAAATTTCCATAAGAAGAAATACACATTGTTAAACAAAATAGCAGCGGAAATAACACAGTGGACAACAACACATAACACTCAGAAATTTAGGCACATGCCAGGGAAAACCCCAATGTGGGGAATCCCAATGAGAGAGAAAGAGATCTATTATTCATCTTTCAAAAAAGTACATTATAGCAGCAAAACCACATTTCCAACCAAGGAAAGTACCTCGCAACAACAAATCTGTCCCACAGAAATCTACCTCGTTTTCCATGCCAAAATTGTACTATTGTACAACCTCCTCCGTACCTTGTTTTTCATGCCCACAGTTAGTTGTACAAACTGTTTTGTACGGCCCAGAAACAACAACCAAAATTTTGAAATGTGTCTCGAAAATCGTTCTTGAAATGCCTCGATTTCCATGCCAAATCCGTACAACTATACTGAACCGTACAAATTGTACGAAATTGTATGGACTGTATGGATCCATACAGTATGGCCTCCCAAAACAAAAAAATATTTTGGCCCAAAACTCACATAATTTTTTTTCTCGAGATTTGTGCCCTCCTTCTTTGGAAAACTTGCCCGCTTTGCTGCTCACTTTCCTCTCTCAAGCATACTCATAAAATCTCTCTTAATCTCCTCCCGATGTCTTCTCAACATTCGACATGTCTTGCACATTACCCAATGCATTCTTTTATAATATGAAAATGACATTTTCCCCCCAAAGTGCCTTTTCACCTTCCCCAACCCTAGATCCAAACATCAAGATTAGATATTTCATTTTTCAAGATCAACGGTCATGATCTATATCTTCCAAAATGTCTCAGTTAAATTAAAGTGATTTTCACTTTATTACGTAAGTGCTTTATGACAATAAAGTCACTTTAAAAATAGAAAGTACACTTTATTAAAAAGTCACTTTAATAAAAGAACCACTTAAAACAACTTTATAAAAACTATTACAAAGTTAAGTGTCTGGTAGTGTAAACATTAAGGTAACATCTGCATACAAGACAAAACATGCAGAGTACCTCCCGAGTTAAAATGATAACACTCCATCTTAGCGAGGGATGTACTTGCTTTCATCTCCATCATCTGGTCCCATCACACTGTGCTCTGTAGAATCTCCCTTTGAACCTGGAGCCATCTACAACACCTGCACAGGACTCGAAGTAGAATATCTTCTCTTGGCAACCTCCCGGAACCCTGAGCTCACTTCATCTTGAGCATCGGCTTGATCAACCTAGCTGAGCCTTTTGTCAGTGCTCAGAAGAGACTCGCTCTCTTCTCTCAGAATGAGAGACTATATCCTTGGCACCACCATAGTCTCAGAAGCCTCTTCATGCTTCTCATCCAACATTGAATCATTCATCAAAGGTTGTCCCCAGTTACCGATCAATTGCAGCTCTACTGGGTCCACTCCCTGCCTATAGATAAATACACGTTCCCTCTTGAACAATACACAATATCCTACATCCTCCAAGGCTAAGACTGAGAGCAAGTTAACCCTCAACCCTGGAACAAAGAGAACTCCATCAAGCTCCAAGAGTTCCCCAAACTCGAGTTGGAATATGACATTCCCAACTCCAAGTACAACTTTTTCCATACCACCTTCATTTACGACTTGTCGGCCAAGACCAATCCTTGTGAAATCTAGGAATACTCGCTAGATTCCTGTCACATGGCTAGAGGCTCTACTGTGCACAATCCGTCTCACATCACCTCTGAAACTAGGGTCACCAAAGAAAATTCCCTATCGAACTTTGAATCAAAGTCCTCCATGGTTGTTGTATAAGTTGTCTCATGCCCTTCTGGTTCCTTCTTCTTCTTCTTCCTCTTAGGACAATGACAGAGAAGGTACCCCAATTGGTTACAACAATAGCATATGACTTTACTCAAGCCTCAACTTCCTTTCTTCTTTCTCTTTACTGCAAGAGAAACATTCTCATCAGCTCTGTCTGTCTTTTGTTCACCACTCTGAGATATTTCTCGGATATCCTCATGAATGAAATCATCTCATAGTCTACTCCAATCTGGTAGATGCTCACATCCCACCATGCACTTCACAAAGACTTCCCATTATTTGGTGAATCCATTTAAGGCTATCCTCACCAGATCAAAATCCGTAATGACCTCTCCAACAACTGCTATCTCATATTTAACTTGAGCTACCCGGGTAAGACAAGAAGAGACATTCTCCTCCTTAACCATCTTGGTATAATGCAACTTATCCTTTAAGGCCATATTTTGGTTCTCATTCTTCACCTCAAACAATTTCTTAAGTGCATCCCACATCTCCTTGGCAGTCTTTTTCTCATCCAAGTGTAGGATAAGGTGATCATTCACCCCATCCAGAATAATCCTCTAAGATTTGACTTCCTTGGTCTCATGCAAGTCCAAAGCAACAGGGTCTGCTACGGGAGCTACCACAAAAGAGTTGACATAGCTATAAATTTTGTTCTCCTTGAGAACAACTGGTCCTCATATCTAATGCTTGCACCCATATTCCCTATCACAACTCAAGAAAAAAAATCACACCCTTTTGCCAAAAACTCACACTCCCCATTGTCAGAAACAAAGCTCTGCTACCATGTAGATTTTTAATGACAAAAAATCAACAAGCTAATATTTTGTCAAACACTTAGCAACCTAGAGATAAATTTCTTCATAAACTTCATAAATGCATAAACCCACATTCAAAAATTTCCATAAGAAGAAATACACATTGCTAAGAAAAATAACAACGGAAATAACACAGTGCACAACAACCCATAACACTCAGAAATTTAGGCAATTTCCAGGGAAAACCCTAATGTGGGGACACCTAGCGAGAGAGAGAGAGAGAGAGAGAGAGAGAGAGAGAGAGAGAGAGATTATTCATCTTTCAGAAAAGTACATTACAGCAGCAAAACCACATTTCCAGCCAAGGAAAATGTCTCACAACACCAAATCTGTCCCATGGAAATCTACCCCATTTTCTGTGCCAAAAACGTACGATTGTACATCCTCCTCCGTAACTAATTTTTTGTGCCCAAATTTAGCTATATGGACTATTCCGTACAGCCCAGAAAAAATCGCGAAAATTATGAAATCCACCTCGAAAATTGTGCTTGAAATGATTCCATTTTTGTGCCAAATCCGTACGGTTGTACGGATCTATATAGTACAACCTCCCACAGTAGAAAAAAAATTCAGCCCAAAACTCACAGAATTTTTTTTCTCAAGATTCACACCCTCCTTTCTTGGAAAATGTGCCTTCTTTGTTGCTCACTTTCCTCTCTCAAGCATACTCAAAAAATCTCTCTCAATCTCCTCTCGATATCTTCTCAACATTCGATATGTCTTGCACACTACCCAATCCATTCTTTTATAATCTGAAAATGACATTTCCCCCCCAAAGTGTCTTTTCACTTTCCCCAACCTTAGATCCAAAGACCAAGATTAAATCTTGTCTTTTTCAAGATCAAGGATCATGATCCATTCCCTCCAAAATGTCTCATTTAAATTAAAGTGACATTCACTTTATTACATAAATGCTTTATGAAAATAAAGTCACTTTAAAAATAGAAGGTGCACTTTATTAAAAAGTCACTTTAATACAAGAACCACTTAAGACAACTTTATAAAAACTATTACAAAGTTAAGTGCATGGTAGTGTAAACATTAAGGTAACATCCACATACAATACAAAACATGTGGAGTACCTCCCGAGCTAAAAAGCTAACAAAAAACACTTTCTCTTAAAATGCCATGCACATTAAATCTCAATTTCAAAGTATTTGAAACAAAACTTGAAGTCCTAACCTTTTAAATCATCAAAACTATGGAGATTTAGGAAAACTTATTTGAAATATTTTTAATCATGAAATAAAATTCTGAAGCAATCCAAGTAATCCATTATTTTTTTTTTAAGGTTCATTACACCAAGGTTGGTGTGAATACACATTTATAATCATCATCATCATCATCATAAAGGGAATAGAGATAATGACACTTCATGCAAAGACTATTATTTACATCCTTTACCAAATTCATGGCAAAACCTCCTAAAATAAATTATTTTATCACTTAAGCTAAACCTAAGCTAATTACATTGTTTACCTAGTAAAGCTAAAAACATGTGACCTATTGGAGAGCTTGATTGGTTGAATGCTTTCACTTTCATATAGAAGGTTTAGGGTTAATTCTCTAGACTAGATTCCTCTACTACATGCTTCACTTGATGTATGTTTTGGATTAAATGTTATAATTAGAAATGATAGGTTTACATTGGGTGCCATCTACGAAAGAATAGAAATACCTAAGAATGTCTCAATGTGGGTTTCGAAGGAAACAAATGCCCACAAACTATCTCAAGTGGGTAAATCCTTTGATCTTCCTATAGAAGATCCTAGGATTGATTCTTGGGCTAGCTATCATTGTTTTGTAGTTTAATCCATGTCCCTATAAAACTAGAATATTAAAAAATGTTATTTTTTTTATGTAATCTTATATTTATGTATAATATAACATCTCTTTTTTTGTTTTATCGAATTCTATTACATTATGTATGACTTTCATATCTAATGATATTAAATTTTACTATTATAATATTTGTAGTATTGTGAGTTACAAGAATATTAAAAAATGTTATTTTTATGTAATCTTATATTTATGTATAATATAACATCTCTTTTTTTGTTTTATCGAATTCTATTACATTATGTATGACTTTCATATCTAATGATATTAAATTTTACTATTATAATATTTGTAGTATTGTGAGTTACAGGAACATGTATCAACTCCACATATAAAAGTTAAAAGAAATATAATCTTTCATAATTTCATATGATAAAATATCATAAATAGTAAAAATCCTTAACACATAAAAATTTCTCATTAAGGGTGTTTAGGAAAATGTATGCCACTCAAAATGTCCTATATTTTAGGATAAACCGTCTTCTAGTAATTCTTTACATATCGAGTCATTAAATTTCTATTACTATAGCATTGTTGTTATTAAAAATTTTCAACTATTAGATCCTTGCATATCGTTGCATTAAAAGACATAACATTTCTTTTTGTAATTAGCTATTAAAAAAAATCCAATGAAGTAATATAAGTACAATAGAAAAATATATAGTTAACTAATTTCACACATGTATAAATGTAGTTCTATAGGTAAAAAACATAATACACATAATAGAGAGGAAGATGAACTATTGCCCCATGAGAGAGGAAGAGGAGAGAAAAACAATTTTATGGTTTCCATTTCATCAAGTTGTTGGGGAACATCTTTCCAACATTTGTAAACATTTTGCTAAACGATTGGCATGCATTCTTCAAGATTTCACCGTGTGTCAAAATCCATTATTGTAATTAAGGAAAGGGAAGAAACTTGAGAAATCAAAAGGCACAACTGATTGCATTATTTGTTTTAAGTTCTTGAAGTTCTATCTTAGTTATGATATATTTGGGATGTCTATATAGGATTCAAGTTGGTTATGAAAATGTTTGAATGCCTAGAAAATATAGTTAACTTGTAGGTTAGTAATCATAGTAAGTTCACCATCCTACAAAGAAATCATTTCAATGTGAAAAATATTTTCAAAGAAACGTCACAAAGAGATATGGAAACTAAATCATAAGTATCTTGCTCCTTGTATCTTGGATAATAAATGCCAAAATCCTTCATAAGATATCATGAAACCATGATTGAGCTTGCGGTCATGATAGGTCTCTCAAGATTTGTCCCCGTTAAGAATTGTTGAGCTATCATCCAATAATACGAAAGAAATATAAAATCATAAAATGTCATGTGGGCTCACCACTCATGTTTGACTCAAATATATTGAAAACAAGATGAGAATGGTGGTCCATATGCGTATAACTCAACTTCAAGTAAATTTTAATGCATTTCAAAATTATAAATGTACCAATACATATATATTGATGCATGTAATCCCAAACTAGTGTGTATTTCAACCCTTTACAAAATTTTGGGGACAAATCACCTTAGTATACAGTCTTTAGGGATTACAACATATTCACGATCCTATAACTTGTAAATTGTAAACTACCAACACCATGGATGGATTTTTATTCCTAGGAAATGCATTTTTTGTCATGCCCTATTTTCATGCATTTATAAGGAAATTTTTAATCATTATGCACAACCAAGGGTTTTTGGTTTCAAAATGCAGAACTAAAGGTATTGAAACATATGAAAAATGATAAAATACAAACTCCACAATTTGAATCATTCAATTTTGAGGTCATATGAGTCTTAGGCATGCATCTTATAGTGAGACATTTTTACCCTCCATTTACAAAAAAATATTGAATCTCAGTTCAAGGTAGAAGTTTTTTTTTCATTTGCAAATACACTGTGGATGCTATAGATAGATTTAAAATGTTATTAAATTCACCCCAAAACTTATGTCACTAAATTTGGATCTATATAGAAGCATGGGAATGAATTTCCATTAGGTAAGTTTTTATTGTTTTGGTCTGTCAATTTACAAGATAGATTTTACCTTTTTTACAGAACAACCACTTTTATGTTTGCAAATGAAAATATAAATATGCAGAGAGGTGTAAAGTTATGTAATACATCATTATAAACTCAATAATCACTTAAATTCGACATGTATTAATACTTAGGCATGCATTTTTATGAACCATAGCATGCATTTTTCACAATGGCATAAATTACAGTTTAAAAAAAATGTATTTCTTAAGTGTGAGTGTGCATATTTAGATGTGAAGACTCTAACAAGATTGAATTATGGTTTTATGAAATAATAAAATATCAAATCCTATTGTTTTATGCAACAATGTAAACTTTAATCCTAATCAAGATATCATCATATATCCATGACATTGTCTTCTACATCTCGCTCAAGTTCTTTGAATTCTCCATCTAAGACATCTACATACTACTCTGCATCATCTTCTCCTTCAATATCATATTGGTATGGAGATGTCATACATAGTGATGCTATTCCATAACATTAGTAGCTAGTCGATAAGAGACTCAATATATAAAATATTATTTTTAACTTGGTACTTACCTAATTGATTGAAAATACACATAATTACTAATGTGTGTGTGTGTGTGTGTGTGTGTGTGTGTGTGTGTGTGTATAATAAATTATGCATCGAACAAGACAAAGGAAATGTGTTATTCCTATCTTATAAGAGGAATGGATAAGAATGGATATTAAATATTCAAACAACGTGTTGATAATCTAGAATTCTATTCTGCAATCCTTCATTTATTTGAAAATCAGTTAGCTTGAAAAATTAGTAATGGAAACAATATGAGGATTGGATGGGTGGAAATTGTGGCATCCCCATATTGCAATAAGGAATATTTTTTTTTATGCCTTAGGATTGCATTTTAGAGGACACAATGTGCATTTTCAAACCAAAAACCTTCTACTATGCATAAAGGGTAAAAATTGTCTTATGAAACCAATAGGTCAAATTGTTGAAACTGTCCTTGTTAAAATACATTCCAAATTGAGGGAAATGCAAATCCAGTGGATAAATTGGTATGATGATATCATGGATATAGAGGATTAGGAAACATCCAATCCTTTTGATATATTATATATGCCCCATGGTAAAAAATGCATGCCCTAAAAGGGAAAATTGAATAAAAATGCATGAAAACAAGGCATGATGAAAAATGCAAGTCATATGAAGAAAAATGCATGCCTTGTGTTAGTAATTGTGTATTGACGTTATGAAATTACATGAAAACAAATTATTGAGGAAAATGCAATCCTTTTTATGGAAAAATGCACGCTTCAAGTTGCATATGTAAGTTGAGTGCATGTGATTGCATGTTTACATAGTAAGGAGGAATATACACATTGTGTTAATAGAAAATGCATGCGGGCACTATAAAAATGCATGCACTTGACATTTTTTTCATCCCTACTAATGCCTAAACCGTAAATGGTTCTTCCTTATCCCATACGAATGGTTTTCATAGGAATATGAATGAAAATGGATTTTGATCCATCGTGTATGATTGACACAAGTATGGCATATTTTATAAGAAGATTGAACCCATGTTTGACTATATGTTTGGAAACATACTCAGGTAGTTAACCTTCTATGTTGAGTTGTTGCAACTTTTGATAATGACATTGCTTGAAACCATAATTCTTAGTAATATGTCTATGGTAGGATTTTATTGTTAAACCTTAATGAAAATAATTAATGGTTTCTTTAAATCTTATTTAATGATGAATACAAAGGTAGATTGTATTCCTTTGATAATTATAATTAGTTTGTTTGCAAGTATGCTCCAATGGTGGATTCCATAACTACACCATTATAACAATAGGGGTTAAAATCAAGATTCCATAACTACACCATTATAAGAATAGGGGTTAAAATCAAGAGAGAGCTTATGTATTACAGAGTTGAAATTTTGATAGTGAAATGAAAGCATGCCAATATCTTAAAAAACACAAGAATAGGGAAAATTAGTTGTGCCCAAGTCCTCGAATCTTAGAAGCTAAAGTACTTGTAAGTCTCCTTCACCTATGATTGATTTCAAACGCATGCAAGATATCTTATTTATCGATGTAATTAGAGATTGAGTTTGTGTATTTTTGTATTAGAGTCAACAAATTTTGTTATTTTTCTTTCAAAATTACTCTCTCACACATTTAGACAATCATTTTTTTATTTTCTAGGTCACAACACTAAAAAAAACCTCCACTCCTCATTTAGAGGATGGTATCCCGACTAAACCTTAGAATCTTCATAGCACAAGGATGATACAAAAAAATTCTTGAATAAATTACAATAATATACTAGTTATGAGCTCAAACATGTCACTTGCAAGAATTCAACCCAAAAAGAAAGGATAAAAGCATACCTCCAACCACCGGAACTACACCCAATCATTAATGACACTATTTTTAAAATTCAAATTACAACCATTAATATTAGATAGGATCCTCGGAACAGTGACAATGAGGGACCGCCAAGCTTGTCATCTAAGCTGGGGGAAATTCCTTTGTTCCCTCAAATAAAACCTTAGCCCACCATTTGGAAAGCCGGCTTGGGCCACGATGGCTCCTTGTCATGGATATTTGAGAGGTTAATGAAGGGGAGTTTTGTTAGATTCATAATGAAGAAAATAGAAGAAACATAATATAAGGAACTGAAGCAATCAAGAAATCATGATGAACATAGATAAATAAATATTGGTAAAAAAGGAATACTCTATATTCATCAATGCTTCGAATAATCATGTACATAGACATACATATATAATACAAGAAGACCATAACTTTCATGTAACTATATAACCGTTAGGTAAACCAACTAACTTATGATTAGAGTTTTAACATCCCCCCTTAATCATAAGTTTGTTCTTTCCTGAAAAAATGCCACTACTTGACAATCACATGTGTCAAGAGAATATTCAAAGGGTTGATTGAATGTGCTCTCTGAACTCTGAAAAAATAGCAGAAGCTGATGTATTTTACTAAATTGGTGGTTTAAGGGTGACCACAAACTCATTTGGTTCTTTCAAGATGACCACAAACCAAATGTATAGGAGAGGCTAATGTCTTCTACTAAATGGTATGGTTTTAAGTTGACCATAAACTAACAAGAGCTCAAGTCTCAAAAATCTGAAAATGTAACAAGTAGAACTTCATGTCTTCTGCTCAATTGGTGGTTTTAAGCTGACCACAAACCATATCAGTAACAATATGTTCAGGAACAAGACTGCATACCAAGAACTAGGTTTCATACTTGATCATATGCTCACCGTATCTAAATCAAACTTGGAACATGACTCAAAATCAAACTTGGAACCTGAATCAACTATATTCCCCCCTTGTCAGGGACAAGTGGTTCCAATTCCCTTGACCGTCATTTGCCAGTATGGCCAAGAAGAGATCCAACACATCAAACTGTCTTCCGACGGAGTCTGAAGACTCGATCTTCAACTCAGAAGACTACACCAACTGGGCCCCGGTCATACCCTAAATCATCAAATATTGAAAAACATTCATGTCCATCAACTGTAGAAATATCTCCAATCAAGTACGAATATAGTTGTGTATAAATGCAGCGATAAGAATGCTCCAATAAATTGGCTTCCAAACGCCAACGTCAATTCCCTAACCATTCAAAATGAAGTTTTTTTCACTTGCACTTTTGGCACCTTACTGAGGGGCGATTTTTTTTTCCCACAAAATGTGTGTGGGTAAAGATCAAAACAGTTTGACTTATCATGGCTAAACCGATGAAAAGGTTTGGACTGTATGGATTCTTTATCTAACTTATTATCCTGATCTGGAATATCTGTAACAACATCTTCATCAACAATATCCTATATTTGTTCCTTACCAATATCCTCAAGCTCTATCATCTTATCATCATTCAAAAAACCTCCACTCACAAAGCAAACAGGTTCACAATAATTAGGAGTATGAAAAATATTTTTAGCATCATTTTCATATCCTAGTCCATATTGATTTCACTTAAAGTGTAATTCTTCCCATGGTCAAACAATACATTTATCTGCAACTTTTTCTGACATACAGACTTCATCTAACTCATCTTCATGTTTATGACTTTCATCACAAGTCAACTGAGCATCTTCACATTGTTGGTGTCGAAGCAAACTTAACTCATCAGACAACAACTTGTTTTGAAGTTTGAACATATCAATCTTCTTGTGTGTTACTTGTAAACAAGTAATCATTATACTAAGAGTGCACTTATTTATTGCAATTGTAGATTATGTAGTTGAGTTAATTAGTGTGCGCAATATTGCAAATATTTCTTCAATTATTTCCATTATGCAGAATATGGAAGAAAGATGTTTTGTATCCTGTTGTGCATGACAAGAGAAAATAGAGTATAACCAATGACTTAGAGACATACACAACGATCCTAAGACATACCCCCTTATTCAATTTCGAGTGGGTCAAGGATGCAAAGAGAAATATGGAATTTGTTGGATGATGATGATCCCCTATAACTCCTTTTACAAACTTTAAAAAAACCCTTAAATTGGAGAAAACTCCTCCATACAAAACAAAACCTGACCTCCACAAAACTTGGTCTTTCTTTTAAATTCTATTGCAAAAATAATGCACCTTATAACTCCTTGAGTTTCCCTTGAAATAAACTTCTTTTTTTTTTGTTTTGTTTTGAAATAAACTTAAACGAAATCTACTTATCACTCCAAAAGTTTTTAAGGGATCTTGTATAAAGCTATAACCGTCATAAAAAAAATTAAATATTCTTTATGAAAATATTTATAGCTTATTTACATGCCACTTCAAAAAATTAAAAAAGATGATAACATAAAACATGTGCTCCTTAGATCATAAAAAAACACCACTATAGTATATGAAATGTGTACCATCAAATATGTTATTTTCTTTGTCTTAAGTTGGTCTTTTAATGCTTCAATCAACGCCTCTCACCCCACCATAGATTGTAGGGTTTATGCAAACATTTGGAGGAATCACAAAAGCTCTCTCTTAATTTACACGTCAAAAGTGTCCATCATTGACATAAAACTCCATGCCTTCTTATAGGTAAGGGTTGTTATATGCCGCGAGCATGATTTTCAAGCTTTCAGATGTTGTTGCTAATGATTTTCACATGATAAAAAAAAATGTTGTTCAAACTGCAGCGTGAACAGTCGGGTCGAATCCCTCAAACCCCCTTTCAGAAACCATGGATCCACTGTCCATTTAAAATTCTTCCATTTCAAACACTATGCATATATTCTTTTGACAACAAAACAAAATTTCTACAATTTTATATTAGTCTGTGGCCAACACTCTCGGCCTTCTGGTTTCCTCCATGACTCTTTCTTCTATCAGTAAAAAAATAAACTTAAAACACTCAATGGAAGAAGGAGGCAATGATTCGAAGTAGGGTTTAGTGTAACTCATAAAATTGAAAAATGGATTCATAAAAGCATACTTCTCTTAGAAATTTCTTTACCGTAAAATTTTATCCGAAATTTCTTTACCCAAAAACTTTACTAGATTTTCTTTTTAATGTGGAGCAACCCTATTTTTCTTCTCACAAGACCTCGGACTACTTGGTTGCTCTTGCGGCACTCTTATTCACTACGAACCCTCGGCACAATCTGAGCGACTCTATTTTGCTGCTCACAAACCCTCGGACGGCTCCTTCACAGGATCTTGGGAATTACACAAAACCGAACCTTCTTTCCTCCATTGCATCTATCTCTCTCCATGCACACAGATGGTTCTCCATGCACACAGACAGTTTATTTTCAATCATTCTTCACTGAGATTTTGTGTAGGATTCTCATGATTTCTTTCATGTCCACGCTTCATCCATTCACAATCTCACAGTCACTAAGATCATAAATGGGTTCTGATAAACCAACAAGCCTCTAAGATTATCTACATGCTCTGATACCACTGTTAGATTCATAATGAAGAAATCAACAGAAACATAATATAAAGAACTAAAGCAATCAAGAAATCATGATGAACATAGATAAATAAATACTGGCAGAAAATGAATACTCTATATTCATCAATGCTTCAAATAATCATGTACATAGACATACATATATAATACAAGAATACCATAATTGTCATGTAACTGTATAATCGTTAGGTAAACCAACTAACTTATGATTAGAGTTTTAACATCATTTTAACAAGTTGGAGCTCCAACTGAGACATCAACCCGCCTAATGGGAGAAGATTCAACAACAACTCAGGTTCGGAGAGACGCATACAAGGCTGCAACTAGCTTCCGTGTTTCTACCCCACCATGCTTTCAAGGTCATCTGGGAAAAATTAAGGCTGAAATTAGGCTGGAGCATGCCATGAAAACATATCAATAGGTGTCCCAATTCATTGTCAACTAGGGTCCATATGTGGGTAGCACAAGAGAAAGGAAGACTAGATATTGAAATACAGTCGAGCTCTATTGGCATCTCAAGACCCTCTTAGTCCAGATACTTCAAATATAAGAGAATACGCCCACAACACTATTTAGTTAGAACTAGATACCTTTCACCTTCTCGTCAAGGAGACTCTTTAACATCTTCCCTCCTCCGACATGATCATGACATCTTTTTCCCCAAAGAGCACTACCCAGTCTACACTTGAATTACCTTAGGACCCGACTCACATTCCTCTTTCTTAGTAATTTGAAGGTACCTATTTTGAATTTTTGAATGAAAGAAAGAAGCAGATATGACAATGGACCTAGCTCCAACCACTTGATTTCTAATTATAATGTTTTTATAGCTATATAGATTGTATTTAAGAATTTTCTACAAAGTGGACTTTTCCTTTGCTACTCGTCTAGTTTCCCAAGTGGTAGGCAAGAAACAAAGTTTTTTTTATTTTTATGTATATGTTACCATCATAGTATAGTATAATTTTGACTTTGTGCTTAAAAAAAGAACACCGAATTTTATAAAAGTGTCATTTTTAATAAATTATATGTACGAAACTATGAAAACCATCTATGAACACAATAATATCAACCATAATACAATTTCAATTTCAATCTTTTCGCCACTGAAAACAAGATCACCCAAAATAAAGTGTGAATCCATCGTTATTTCCATCATTCGCTTGATAAAAATAAAGAAGTAATGATATAGAATGCAGAGAAATCATGATGATAATTTATCAATAT
>ML792651.1:174469-191641 GCA_009831015.1 Picea engelmannii | reverse complement strand
ATATATATATATATATATATATATATATATATATATATATATATATATAGAGAGAGAGAGAGAGAGAGAGAGAGAGAGAGAGAGACCTAAATGAGATTATATTTGTGGAGATCCATAGGTAGAAGAAGCTAATTGCTCATCACGTAAATAGAATGGGGAATCTTAGAAGGAACATTATGAAGAAACTGGCCATGGCAAGACCTGTGCCGATAAATATTTGTTATGAGACCCATTGAACGCAAGGTTGTTGACAAATGGATGGTTTAACAATGGTTACTCCAAAGTAGCCACCTGGTTGAGGCCCAACTCTACATTCACCAGTGTCTAGCTGAACCCTAGCTGGATGTTTATTGGATGGTTGAATTGAGAGAAGGGATGATTGATGAAGCCTGGTTGGTTAATCAACGGATGGTTCACTGATGGAAATTGCTACACGATTAGGGAGTTTATAGGAAGTTGACTGACTAATGGCTAGTCTCTAAGAGGATTGTAAGGTTGGGCATTCAATGGCTAATCCAATGGAGATAAACACTTATCATTTCTTAATGGAGAAATGGAACCATCTTCACAACAACCCATGTTCAAAAAGTTCATGAAAACTTACATCATTGTTGGAAATATTAATTACAAGTAGTGAGCTCCAGGCTTACGCAGACTCTGTTTGTCATGGAAAAAAGAGATGTTTTGTTTTTTAGACATACAAAGGAAGAGTGTTATAAGAAGTTTATTTAATGGGCCCATATTTATCTTTATCGAGATCTATTATGTAGATGGAAGTCAATTGAAATTTATTGTCGTCTTAATTGTTTTCGAGACGGTTTTACTTCTACAAGAATTTTTGGTTTCAGGCTTATCTATATATGTCCGAGTATGTAATTAGTCGATAGACAGAGGGGTAGAGAGAACAAAATTGTGAATCAGAAAGAAACAGTAGTTCTGAAGAGTTTGAGAAGTTTGAGAGCACAAGCTCTATGTGTAAGTATGCAGAAGTCATTGGAGTTGAAGCTCATCATAGTTTTATATTTTGTAACTCAACGCTGCACCAGAGTGCATAATATATTTATTTATGTGTGTGTTGATGTATTTATGATTTTTTCTCTGTTTATGAGTTTATATAATAAGTATAACACAATGTTGATTTTGTGTCAAGAAATTGTTGATTTAGTGTTATTATCACAATGCACAATATATTGTGCGGTCTCGCAACTACGTGGTAAGTCCTAAGAGTTAAGTGATGAAGAATTTCACTACCCGGACATTGAAACTGTTTTGGGCAGAGTTTGTATGCACATTGTAGATATGAGATCTGGTAACATAGAAAGTTCTATTAGAGCAAGTTTATCAGAACAAGTTTATCGGTGCATCAATTGTGTTGTAAGGAGAAATCATAAATCATGGCTTCCAGTTCAAATACACAACCTCCCACTTTTACAAGAAAAAATTATGAGTTATGTTTCTGGACCATTAAGGCATTATTTCAATGTCAAGATGTATGGGGTATAGTCAAGAATGGCTATGTGGAACCAACAAATCATGTAACATATAATGCACTCACACAAGCTGTGAATGATTCTTTGAAAGATCGAAGGAAGAAGGATGGAAAGACGATGTTTTACATACATCAATCCATGCATGAAAGAATACTCCCAGGATTTGCATAAGAAAATCAAGCCAAGGAAACATGGAACATATTAAAAACTTATTATCAAGGTATGGACAAAGTTAAGACTTCAAAACTACAAATTCTTAGAAGAGATTTTGAAACTCTCTCAATGAAAGATATAGATTCAGTAGATTCATTTTACACCCATGTTATTGGCCTGATAAATCATATTAAGTCTCATGGAGAAACCATAGAGGATATAAAGTTTGTTGAGAAGGTACTTAGGAGTCTTCCTCCTAAATTTGATACCCTTGTTGTGACTCTACAAGAAATAAAAGACTTGAGTTAGTTTAGTTTAGATGAACTGCAAGATTTCCTCATTAATCATGAACAGAGATTAAATAGGTCAAACATTTCATTAGAAAGTTTAATCTCTGTGTACTCATCTATAAGCCATGGAAGAGGAAGGGGGGGAGATAAATTTAGAGGCAGAGGAAGGAATTATTCTATAGATCGACGCAGTAGCAGTCCTAGAAACACTGGTGGAAGAGGTCAAAACCCAAATACCAGATAGACAAGTAATCATAAATTTGATAAATCAAATATTCAGTGCCATTACCATAAAAAGTATGGACATGATGCATATGAGTGTAGAAACAAACAGTATAATCAGAACAAGAAAGGACAAGATCAGTTAAACAAGGCAAACAGTCCCTCTAGCCCTATGTTTATGGCTCACTCTGAAGAAATTCCTATAGTTTACCCAGTTGAATGCAATGTTGCTCAAGAAAGTGCTTGTGACATATGGTATCTATATTTAGGATGCAATAATTACCTATCACAAAACATAGAGTTGTTTTCTAGTTTGGATAAGTCAGTCCAAACTAAAGCTTGACTTGGAAGAGATATCCAAGTCACTATCTTAGGTAAAGGTAGTATTAACATTCTAACTAAGCGGGGGAAGCATAAAGTTATGCACGATGTATATTATTGGTCTAAAAAATAATTTGATGAGCATAGGACAATTGTTACACAAAGGATATAGAATCTAAATGGAAGACAATCAATGTGTGATTATGGATAGATATCCAAGCAATCATCCTATTGCAAGAATTCAGATGACAAGCAACATAATGTTTCTATTAACATTGAATCCATCCATGAAGAGAAAGTTAAGAAAGGAAGATGAAGGGTCCAAGGTGGATCCCACACTGTTTAAAAGGAAGGTAGGAAGTATTATGTATCTAACAACAAAAAGACCTGATATTATGTATGGAGTGCGTTTGGTTTCAATGTTCATGAAAACTCCAAAAAAATCACATTGGAAGGAGGGAAAGAGAATTTTTAGATATGTGAATGGAACAAAAGATTTTAGCATTATGTATTCTACTTCAGATGATTTCAAAATTATTGGATACATTGACAGTGATTGTGGAGGAAGCATAGATGATAGGGAAAGTACCTCTCGGTACACGTTTCATTTTGGAATAGGTATAGTGTCATGGGAATCAAGGAAACAACTCATTGTGACTTTTACTTCAACAAAATTTGAGTACATCGCAACTATAACTGCATCTTGTCAAGCAGTTTGGATGTGAAGAATGTTAAAATATTTTTTGCAGGAACAACAGGAACCAACTACAGTATTTTGTGAAAACAACTCCACCCTCATGTTATCAAAGAATCATGTATTTCACAAGAAAACCAAACACATTGATACAAGGTATCATTTTATCAAAGAATTAGTGAATAGCAAATAAATCCGTTTAGAATTTTGCAGGTCAAAAGAAAAATTCACAAATATTTTTACAAAAGCTTTGGCAAGGGATGCATTTCAGAAACTATGCAGTTGTTTAGGAGTCGACACAATAACAATAACATATGTTTGACATTTCATGTCAATTCAATTTTTTTATGTAAATTTTTATGTTTTATAAACTCACCTACTTATAATTAAGGGGGGGCATTGGAAATATCAATTACAAGTTGTGAGCTTGACGCTTATGCAGACTCTGTCTGTCACGGAAAATAAAGACGTTTAGTTTGTTAGACACATCAAACAAGAGTGTTAGAAGAAGTTTATTTTATGAGAAGATCTTTATCTTTCTCGAGCTTTGTTATGCAAATGCGAGTCAATCAAAATTTATTGTCATCTTAATTGTTTTTCATTTGGTTTTACTTCTACAAGAAGTTTTGGTTTCGGTCTTATCTATATATTTTTGAGTCTATAAATAATTGATAGACAAAAAGGTAGAGAGAACAAAGTCATGAGTCAGAAAGCATCAACAACTGTGAGAAGTATGAGAGCAGAAGCTCTTTGTGCAAGTCCGCAGAAGTCATTGGAGCCGAAGCTCATCATAGTTTTATATTCTATAATCACAAGCTATATTTAGTTATTTGTGTGTTTATGTATTTTTGAGTTTTTCTCTGTTTATGAGTTTAGTTTTATATACTAAATATAGCACAATGTTGATTTTGTGTGAAGAAATTTTGTTTATGAGTTTATATACTAAATATAGCACAATGTTGATTTTGTGTGAAGAATTTATTTATTTATTGTTATTATCACAACATGTCGTATATCATGCGGTCTAAGTGACGAAGAAGTTCATTAAGCGATCGTTGAAACTGCACTGCAAAAAAGTTTTTCTGCAAGCTGTAGATCTCAGAACCTTAATCAAAACATTAATGGCTGCATCTTGCAGAGGCTTTTCCATGGTCAATTAAACTATAATTACCCAAAAAAAATTGTAAGAAATCGGAATTATTAATATTTTTGTAAATGAGTTGAGCCTCCCTAGTTAAATCTCGCGAGTGGTCCTCCCTTTGAATGAATTCAAGAGGAGAGGACACGTTATATATAAACATACGGTTATGTTGTGCAATGTGGAGAGTCTTGGGAAGGATTGAGAATGGTTGAGGTGGTTGTGCGATCCTGCTGATTCAGTTCTTGCAGGTGACAAAATATGTTTTCTTCGGTTTCTAAACAACATTGGATTTGGAACGGTTGAAGCGTAGTAGTCGTTTGAGGTAAGGCAATGATGAAGAAAATTGAAGTTTAAACAGCTACTCCACTTCGACGCACTCCCACTACCATTGTTGACGACATTTATCTTGTGTTGGTGATGCTAATGACACATGAACCCTTCCTTCATGTACATGAAATTTGTTGACACCAAGATCCACTATATGTTACGGGAACTAAGCTTCCTACCCCTCCATGACTTCTTGTTTCTTGGTTTATGGTGTGACACTCTTTGCTTCTTAAATTAAATAACATTAAAGATAAAAAAGTAACATGAATTTTATGGGGAAGGTGGATTATAAGATTATTTTAAAGTACAAATTAAAATTGTTGGGTTGAGATCTTACCTCTTTGAATAATAAGAATAAAAAGAGAGATAGTTGCAAAGTAGCTAGTTCATGTTTTGTTGAAAATTTTTAATTAGGTAAGTGTGAATGTTCTACCATAAAGATTAAAAGTTTTTCATGACTCAATAAGAATAAAAAGAGATAGTTGCAAAGTAGCTAGTTCATGTTTTGTTGAAATTTTTTAATTAGGTAAGTGTGAATGTTCTACCATAAAGATTAAAAGTTTTTCATGACTCATGCTTAGGTGTAATTGTTCTCCCCTAAATATTAAAAATTTTCCATGGTTCATACATTTTGACAATATTGTACTTGTTTCACATATTATAGCATTTTTCTATATTAATGTAAAACATGACAAATATAGATAATATAGATAGAATGTGCAATTTAGTTTATATAATTATTGTTATTTATATTTTAAAAATATCTTTTTAAAAATGCTACTCTCTACCATTGCACAAATAAATTACAAAATAAGATAGACAAAAACACACAAATAGTTATAAAAGATTTAAATAAAATTGCTTTATCACGTCACAATAAACTAATATAAAAATTCTCTCTCTACATACACTGACACCATTCTTTGAAATTTATACAAAATTTAAAAACCTGTTTTATGAGCAAGCACTATGTTAGTTATGTTTAACTAACGAATTACTGAAGATTTTTATGATTTGTTTTAGTATGCAAAATAAATCATATATCCTTAAAATATTAATATTAAAAATTTCATAATTTTTTTTATGCAAAATTAAAATTAATATTAAAATGTTTATAAAGAAAATTTATGCCAATTTAAAAAACTTATCTACGAGAAGCACTACGATATCGATCTTTAAATTACTCCTATTCACTTTGAGAGATAAGTGGATAATTTGTTTTGGGATGTAAAAAATTATAATTTTTTTTTTTAATTTATAAATTCTAAACATGTGTTTATCATATTTTATGAGCAAGTACTATGTTATCGATACCTAAATGATGTTTTTAAAAATAGTTTTGATGTTTTTCCTATGTAGAAGAAACCATCATTATTTATAAAATTTATATCAAAAATTTAATAAAGATCAAATTTAAAATTTAATAAAGATCAAATTTCCTTAAATGATTTTTTTTTAAATAGTTTTGATGATAAAATTTATATCAAAAATTTAATAAAGATCAAATTTCCTTAAATGTTTAAATAGTTTTGATGTTTTTCCTTATGTAGAAGAAACCATCATTATTTATAAAATTTATATCAAAAATTTAATCAAGATCAAATTTCAAGGAAAGATAGGTCAAAAATTAAAATATGTCAAAATTTCAACAAAATACTAAATCGTTAGAGCAGGTTTGGTTTCTGGTAAGAAATAAATGCTATAATTAATAATTAAATTTCCATGTCTCTTGTCAAAATTTCAACAAAATACTAAATCGTTAGAATAGGTTTGGTTTCTCGTAAGAAATAAATGCTATAATTACTAATTAAATTTCCATGTCTCTCCTTTTCCAATGCTAGTTTTCATAACCTAAATTGCATGACTTGGTAATTCGAGGTAGTAATTTGAAAAACTCGTCTCGATTAGACGGAGATGTGTGAATGAGTTAAGAAGATAATTAGAAAGCATGAATGTTTGGCATATGAATTAAAAAATTATCTCATTTAACAAGTTAAAAAGTTTAAAATCAATTTAACAATTTATTAATATAAAATTATACAATTTCATAAAGGAAAATTTTTAAAATCAATTTTATCACTTAAAAAATGTGAATGATTTGTCTATATAGATAATTATCGTACAGACCTATACACTTGAAATGAAAGATTTCATTAAAAAAACAAATTTCAACAGAGATGCACAAAAGATTAAATCATACCGGTCTGTAAACTTGAAAAGTAGAAAAATATTTGCGTTAGCATGAATAATGTCGATGTGGCGATGGGTTTGAAGATCCGCGTTAGCATGAATGAAATATTTGCGTTAGCATGAATAATGTCGATGTGGCGATGGGTTTGAAGATCCGCGTTATCATGAATGTTGGCATATAGAGTAGAAAAATATCCTTGATCCCAGTGCCTGATAACTCTTCTGAAACATTTCTCAAAGTCGTGTTAATGATATGGATAATATTGCACATTACAACAAGCATCAGTTCATTGTCCAACAAAACCTATAATTCCAATATAATTATAATTCAATATTGACTTATTGAATTATAATTATATTGGAAATCCAATATAATTTCAATGACTTTGAAATCCAATATAATTTCAATGACTTTGAAATTCAATCTTGATTTCAACACCGAAAAATGTATAGTTCATTATTGGCCAACATGTATTAATCATATCAATTCGCTCTCCTACATAAATAAAAGTCTATTGCAGTAAATTATCTCAAACTATATCTTACCTTGGAATAATGTCGATCCTCAAAAACTATCTATCTGTTAAGATTTGCCATTACACTAAGACCCGCAGGTGTTAGTAAACTTCCAAATTGGGTGGGTTGATTCCAGCTTAACACCCCCCTCCGACTTAACTCGAGGGAATTGAAACTGGGCAAAGGCTCTGATACCATGTTAAGATTTACCATTACACCAAAACCCGCTGGTGTTAGTAAACTTCCAAATCAACAACATCACCTTGGGTGGGCGGTTAGTCCCATGATTCCAGCATAGCGGTTAGTCCACAAAAGTTGTGGAGGTTAGTCCAACACCCCTAGTTCACGAGAGGTGCGGCCGTTAGTCCAACACTATCATGACTAAGATGATTACTTTTATGATGAATCATAGTTATGTTAAAGATTTTATGAATTTATTTTAAAATAGAACAAAACAGTCTGAGCGGGCAATATAGCTGACTATTCTATCATGGCCTTCTAGTTATCCCTGAGATATTAGTTCAATACCCCCGTCCCAACCAGAGCGATATCACTCAGACGTGTTATATTGTATGAATACGACAACGCCATGAATTATCGTTTCTGTCACCGGTTACTGAGACGCCCGGAGAGGGGACGAGCGAGGTGTGCCATATCATCAATCTCACTCTGGACAACCATCCTTTCCACATTCATCTTGAGGGAGGCCCGGGAACGGCAAAAGGCCGAAATCCGACCTCCGAAGCAGAAGATTACCGGCGAGAGTGACCTTGCGGATTATCGTTTCCGAAAGCGGAAGGAATTGGAAGACCTGATCAGGAGAGCGATATGGAACACGAGCGTGTGGATGAAATACGCTCAGTGGAGGAGAGTTAGAAGGACTTCGCCCGTGCGAGATCGGTATGGGAAAGGGCCTTGGAGGTCGATTACCGAAACCCTACTCTGTGGCTTCGCTATGCTGAGATCGATATGAAGCACCTGTTTGTAAACCATGCTAGGAACGTCTGGGACCGGGCTGTGTCTCTACTGCCCCACATCGATCAGCTCTGGTATAAGTACATTCACATATAGGAGATGCTCGACAATGTGGCCAGTGCCCGCCAGGTCTTCGAGCGGTGGATGAATTGGGAGCTCGATCACCATGGTTGGGCCGCCTACATCAAGTTTGAGCTCAGGTATAATGAACCCGACGTGTACATTGGACGAGCGTCGATCTGAAGCAAGTATCATGAATGAAGTAAGAGAATGAGAGAAATTTACGAGCCTGTGGAAGAATGCTCGCGACCCATTTTCTTGGATTGTTGAGCAAGCTTGACATTTCAAAGAAATCGAATGAATTTGGAGTTCCCGTGCCTGGATTTGACACAAATCTCCTTTGTCTACATTGTTATAATGTATCGTAGTACTTTGAGATATTGAAACTGCAAGTATTAAACTCATCGACGCATGGTAAAGATTCGACTCACCGCGCTTATGCATGATAAACGAAACCCTAAGGAAACTAGAACATCTTTTATGCGTGTGTGAATGCCCGGGAAATAAGAAAGAATTTTATCTTGTCAAAAATATGATATGATAGTCGAGAACAGTAGGGTTTCATTATCTATGAGGAATAGTGGACTCTTAGAGTACGAAATCTATTTTGGTTTTCTATTTTGAAAAATGGACAATTCATCTTATGATTCCTATAAGCCTTAAGCCTAAGTTTTACAAGCCTCAAACCTAGGTCGCTTGTTTAGGGCCTCAACCCGAAAAAAAAAAATATATAGTTACAATGTCATTTATCCATTGAATCAATTTTAGTTTTGAGTTTTATGATTTTTTAAAATAAAATTATAATTATTTAAAAAATATTATATTTTTTTACTAATTTTTAATATATAATTTTTAAATTTTTAAATAAAAATTTGCTATATTATATTATATAAATCATATAACTTCATATTAAGAAATATAATAAAAAATGTTTTTTAACTAAATAATCAATTAAAAATTTAAATTTACATAAATTAATTATCTTGTGTATTAATTATTTAATTAAAAACTTAAATTTACATAAATTAATTGTCTACTGTGTATTAATTATCTAATTGTATGAATGCCTTAAATTAACATGTTTGATAAAAATATATGCATTTGAATATGTAATTGAGAGAGCCTTGGTGTTTAATGAAAGAATGTATTGTAAATAAATAATCAATTAAGAATTATATTAATGTAAATTTTTTCCATGAAGTGTAATATAATAATAATAATAATATTAATAATAATAATAATTTATTTTTAAGGTCAAAGTAAAGTCAACACATCAAATTGGTGTATGAGACTCTTTTGTTTGTTCACATTAAATTGGTGTATGAGACTTTCTTGTTTGTGGGACAAGGAACCCCCTTAACCCACGAATTTGACTTCTACAAAGGTATACATATCTCCATATTTAATATTTCACAACTTGCATATCTTATAGTTACTTATTACAATTTTTTTAGAATCAAAACATATCTTCTGTAACACTTAGTTATATACTTGAAATTAGTCAAAAAGAACTTAATATTTACTTATAAGGATAAAGTACATCAAAATAAGAAAACATAATTATTTCCCTTTGATAGTTAGTCTACTCTTGAATTTAATTCACTAAAAATATGAGAAATAAATTTTTTCAAAATTTCCTTTTACTTGACTTTGTTCATGTTACAACCTAGAGCCAAATTTAAGATTTTGATATATTTTATTTTTCCAATTCTTCAAGAGAAACAAAGCTCTATTATTAATTCTTTAACATGCACCATATTTCAAACAAAAGTTGGTAATAATTGTTTACAAAAAAATCCCTCATCTCCATACATACCCAAAATTCTTTGATAGGCTCCATAAAAATACTTAGGCTATAGAATAATCAATGAACAGTTCCTTTAAAACTCTTATAATTTTATGCTATGGTAATTTCCAACATTCTCCATATGAAAGTCTAACTAGATGGAATACCTATCTTGAAGAAATTTCCTTTTCTTGAAATATCTACTTATTTCTAGCTAACCACAATTTCCACTTGACAAAACAAAGAAGGGATTTATTATCATATTTATATTTATCAGTATGAAATTCTCAAAACATTTTATTAGTGAATTTAAAGATTTTTACTTTTAAATTTATTTATAAAAGAAAATATCTTCCTCATATTATAATTTAATTTATTCATAAAATAATAAATTGTATGAATTTATAATTTAATTTATTCATAAAATAATAAATTGTATGAATTTATAATTTAATTTATTCATAAAATAATAAAATAATAGGTTGTATGAATTTATAATTTAATTTGTTTAATTATTATTACTCTAATATATCTAAATAAAATAAAATAAAATTTTTATTATAAAATTTAAAATACTTTTTATTATATTTAAGAAAATAAAATAATATTATTATTACATTAAACCATAACTTAAACATTTAATAAATTTATTTATTTTTTCTAATGAAATTTAATCATCAACATAATAATATTATTGATAATAAAAATAATATTATAAGATTTAACATATATTATTAATAATAAAAACAATATTATAAGATTTAACATATTGATTACAAACTAGAAACAAGAACTTTACAAAAGTGGTTGGTGTCATTAATTTGAATATACGCGGATGGAGGTATATTCAAATCATACTTTAGGTCATTTAGATCTATTGAGATTTAATTTTTAAGATTTCACTTTTATGGTGTGTATCACAATGTTAGGACCCTATAATGTATCTTTTTCTCATACTTTTTGTTATCATTACATCCTTTTCTCGCTCATATTTAAGCTTACATTATCACCTTAATCTATTTTTTCAAAGGTATATAATGTTTCTTTTCTTTTATATATGTTTAACTTGTTTTATATGTAATTTTACATGACTTTCATACTTAGCCATTAATAAAAAAATATATAGTTTCTAAAACAATTTGAAGACTACAGTTCATATATTGTTGTTGCTTGAAGACCACGTTGCTGAAACAATTAAACAGTATGCAAATCTCGTTACCGAAACAGTCCATGATTTGCAATGTTGAAACAATATTTCAGATACAACAGTAATAGAAAAGATAATTAAAGGAGCTGTGACACTGGCCGCAATAGCTGTACCTCAAAGCGAGCACCATTATAACCACTATAACAACATTTTGCTACGGAAGATCAGAATATCCTATTCCAGCATAGAAGATTAGATCAGATTAAGAATAGGATTTGTACGTATACATGTAATCTTATGCTTAATTGTATTAAGAGGATTCTCCTCTTTAAATAGAGGAGAAATCAACATTAGAAGGGGGATTACAGAAGGCTTAGCTAGAAGGGAATTACAGAGAAGGAGCGTGTTCACTTTTGATATTTTAACTTGTTACATTGGAAAGATGAATAAAAGATCATTTTGAGCATTTCTTCTTAGTTTCCTTTCATTTTTGGGGAATCTTGTGAGAAGGAGAGGGCCCACCTTCTTCACAAGATTTACCCATTAGTTTCTGTACTGTGTTAAGTATTGTTTTTATTCATGCCTCGTTAAAACTCTGTTTTGTTGAAACTCTATTTCAACTAATTATTGCATCGTTTTCATATAATTCATTCCTAGGTAATTGTTGATCATTTTGATTGGTAATTCTGTTTGCAGAATGAGTTTATGAAAGTGTGATAGTGAGAGACAGGTGCTGAAGATTCCTACTTTGGGGAATAGGGTGTTGTTCTCTGTTACCGAATAGTTAGTCTTCTTTGCAGTATGCTGAAAGGTTCCTTTTTCCTAGATTGTTGTTTCTTAATATAATCCAGGATTCTTCTGATAATTATTTTCCTTTGAATCTTGAATTATGTAATAGATAGATTTCTTTTACTGTAATTCAAAGTAGAACTTCAGTCTATTCAAAGCAAGGTGTGATTAGTGTAACTTTGACTACAACTTTGGATTGTTTTTGAGATTGAGCATATATAGTGTGTGATTGCCTTTGAAATAAATAGACTTCCTTGGGTTGACAATTTATGTAACACTTGATTGTTTTAATTAATAAACAATTATAGTGACCAACATTTTGGCGTCGTTGTTGGGGAAAGCAATTATAGTTTTCAAAAGAATTTATGTTCTTTCAGATGTAGAAATTGCATGAGAGGACGTGGAGCCCCCCAGGAAACTAACCCTACAGGTGGCAAGGGTAGAGGAAGGGGAGGAAGAAAGACTTTTATCAACGAGATTATATCAAAATCTGAATCTTTTGTTCCTCAGCGACCAAGCTCTCGAAAACTAAAACCTCAACCTTCATTTCAAGTGAACTTTGAAACGGAGATAATTGAGGAACTAGCAGAAAACATTGAGGATCGAGCAAGTGCAGTAGGGGAACAAAAAGAAGAAACCATGGATGGGTATAATGAAGAGTTGCACCATGAAGAATAGGTAGGTCCTAAAAGAGAGGTAAATGATGAAAAATATTTTTCTACCTTAGGATTTCTTATTGGTGATCTTCCTAGAGGAGTAACTCCTATGAAGAATATTCCACTTTCAACTTTACCTAACTTTCATGATTTATCTTCTGAAGATCCCGATGAATTCATTTTCGAGTTTGATATATTATGCAAAAGTTATGATTACATTACCAATGCTAAAAAAATTAAAGCTATTTCGAGCAACATTAAAGGGAAATGCATTAAGATGGTTCATGAGTCTTGGAGTTCATGTAATCACAACATGGGATCAGATGAAACATAAATTTATGCACAAATATTAAGACTATTGCTGAACAAGAGAAAAAAGAGAGGAACTATTCAAGATGATACAGAAAGAGGATGAAAATCTACAGTATAATCTACAAAGATCCAGACACCCTGATGTAATTAAAGATATTCTTAAAACAATATTATTAAAAGGAGTAAGGGATGACTGTCTAGATATGCTGAATATGGTTGGTAAAGGGGACATATCTAAAGAATCATATAATGGAATTGTTAACCTCTGTAAAAGATGTTCAAGAGGAGCTGGAAGGAATAGATCAAATAGCAGGGATACCACATTTTCAAGAGTTCAAAAGTCAGCCAGTGGAGGAGCAACAAGAGCCGAAATAGGTAATTTACTTGAGGATTTCAAAAATGAAATGTTAAGATTTTTTGCTTCACAAATTGACACCTTGCAGATTAAAAAGAAACAAGCCAAAGAAGAAGCGGCTCTGCCCATCTTTTGTTCCAAATGCAGAGAAAAGCACCCACTAAGGGAATGTCCATTGGACAAAATGTCAATTTGCACCCTTTGTGATAAGGATCATGAAACTCAACAATGCCCTTCTTTACCAGGAATCAAAGCAATATTACAACCAACCAATGAAGAAGTTGAAGTTGTCTATCTATTGAAATAGAGAAGGCAATGGCAACCATGAGGACAAGGTATGAATCCTAATATTCCATTTACATCTTCCAATCATTGGAATAATTATCCTTCTTTTAGTCAAGAAAATTACCCTCCCTTTAACCAAATGCAATTCCCACCCTTCAATAAAATGAATTACCCACCCATGCAACAAGAAAACCCTCCTTTTGTTGACCCAACAATATGGACACCTTGGCCTTCACAACAACAACCTTACCTTAACCAATGGAATCCAAATTGGAGAGGTCAACAACCCCCGTTTCCAAGTCAATTTCCTTAATTTCAATCACAATTTCAACAACCACTCCCTTTACAATCAGGTGCTTCACCAAATAATCAAATGATGAGGCCTCAACTACCTGTACAACCTAACCCTAACCCCAATAATAAGGTTGTACAGTGTATTGATATTCAAAACCAGCCTATACTTTCTGTTTTCCCTGCACAATGCAATGATATTCATTTACGATCTGGGAAAATAGTAGAACCTATCATTGATGATGTTACCTCTTCTCATTTTGATAAAGAAGAAATAAAAAAGAACAATTCACCTGAAGAGGTACAACCATCCTCTAATACTGTTTCTGAAACAACATAACCACCATTCCCCGAGTGTTTAGCTTTGACTAAAACTCCTGAGCCACTTGCTTTCAATCTTCTATTACAAGCACTATTACAAGCACTAAGAGATGTACCAATTTATGCCAGAACTATGTGAGACATTTGCATTAAGAAACTCGGTAGGAAAACTAAAGATCCCCTCACATTTCATGTCATGGGTGATTTGTCTGCACTAATGTCGGGTAAATCTCCTCCAGTTAAATATGGTGATCCCGACCATCCTACTGTCACAGTGAAAATTGGAAAAAAAATAATTCCTCAAGTTCGGGTAGACTTAGGCACTGCTATCAATATTATGAATCTTAAAACTTCACAACTGTTACAACTGAAGAATGAAATCATAGATACTCCAACCATTCTAGAATTAGATGACCATTATACAATCAAACCGAAAGGATTTATTGAAGACCTAATCATCTCAGTTGAGTCCTGGAATTATCCAGCTGTGTTTGTGGTATTACAACCTAAAACAAAGTTGGGGGGTCATCCTCTAATTTTGGGTAGGCCTTGTCTAGCCACAAAAAATGCCTTTATTAGCTGTAGATCTGGTTCAATGACAATTTCCAATGGATATGAGACCAAACAACTTACTCTCTACCCTTATGCTACAACCTTGATTAATAATGACAATTCCTTATGGGTGGACTATGATGATCAAATTACTCAACTTATCTTGACTATCGGATAAGATTTAAGCATTAAAGATGCCACTAAGGATGAAGTAATTAATAATTTTATTTGTGAACCCTCCTCTATGACTCCAGAAACACATAATCAACTAGCTGCACTTTTGGAGTCAGATACCCATGAAAATATTAATTCTAAAGACCTACCTCAAACATCAGCTACGATCTCTTCTAAAAGTATACCAGTAAAAATTGAACCTAAAAAAACGTTGAATATAAACCCCAACTTCACAGTCGCTGAAACACAACAATTAATGAAGTTACTTCTTGAACACAAGGAAGCATTCGTATGGGACTATACAAATATGAAGGGAATGTCTCCTGAATTATGTACTTATCGTATCTATATCAAGGAAGATTATCGACCGATCTGTCAATCTCAATGACGAATGAACCCTAATTTAAAAGAAATTCTTAAAGAGGAAATTAAAAAATTGCTTGATGTAGGGTTTATATATCCTATATCTGACAGTGAATGGGTTTCCCCATTGGTAATAGTTCCTAAGAAAAATAGGAAATGGAGAGTGTGCGTAGATTATAGAGTATTAAATAAATCCACTCAAAAAGATCACTTTTCGTTACTATTCATTGATCATGTATGAGATAGTTTGTCAGGGAAGAAATTCTTCTCTTCTTAGATGGTTTCAGTGGGTCTAACCAGATCAAAATTGCACCCAAAGACCAAGATAAGACCACTTTTACTAGCCCTTGGGGAACTTTTGCTTATAGAGTCCTCCCATTTGGACTATGTAATGCACCAACAACCTTTTAAAGAGAAGTTATAGAAATCTTTTCTGATATGATTAATGACTCTATGGGAATTTTAATGGATGATTCTACCCCTTATGGTGTCTCTTTTGAGGAAGCACTACAAAATCTTCAGAAAGTACTTAACCGATGTATACAAGCCCACTTCTCCTTAAGCATCGAAAAATGTCATATGATGACGAGTGAAGGAGTGATACTTGGACATTTTATTTCATCTCAAGGAATTTAGGCAGATCCATCCAAGATACAAGTCATTGAGAACCTTCCTATTCCCAAAACCCAAACAGATGTGAGAAGTTTCTTAGGACATGTTGGATACTATAGAAGATTCATCAAATTTTTTTCCAAAATAGCTTCTCCTTTGTTTGTGTTACTTATGAAAAATGTTGAATTCAAGTGGACTAATCTTTACCAAGAAGAATTTGATGCACTCAAACATCAGTTATCTACAACTCCTATTCTAAGGGGATCTGATTGGGCACTTCCCTTTCATACATCCTCTCATGCTTCAGATACTGCAATAAGAGCTGTCTTGGGACAAGAAGAAAATCATCTCCCTTATGCTATCTACTTCATTAGCAAGAATATGAGTCTTGCTGAACTTAACTATACAGTTACCGAAAAGGAATTTTTAGCAGTTATCTATGCTATTAATAAATTTCGACATTACATCACTGGATATTCTACTTTTTTCCATACTGATCACTCAACTATTAAATATTTAATGCACAAATCTATCACAAATGCTTGAGTCACCAGATGGTTACTATTATTACAAGAATTTGATATTACAATTGTAGATCGACGAGGAAAAGAAAATGTAGTTGCTGTTTTTCTTTCTCGGTTAACACCTGATGATAATACTCTAGTAGATGATTCCTTTCATGATGAATATTTATTTTCACTATCTACTCACTCACCATGGTATGCAGACATTGCTAATTATTTGGTTGCAGGGAAGTTACCACCACACCTATCCTATCGAGAGAAAAGAAAAATCATTTAACAAAGTGCTTGGTATAGCTAGATAAGTGGGTGTCTTTTCTACACACGACTTGATCAAGAATTTAGAAGATGCATTAGAGAATATGAGGTTTATGATTTACTAAAAGCTTGTCATGATGGCCCTTGTGGAGGGCATTTTGCTGATAAAAGAACAACACATAAAATTCTCAGGATGGGTTATTATTGGCCCTCACTTTTTAAAGATAAAAAGAAATATGTTCGGGCCTGTGATAGCTGTCAAAGAATGGGTCAACCTAATCATAGAGATGAAATGCCATTAAACCCCCAGGTAGTACTCGAACCATTTGAAAGATGGGCCTTAGACTTTGTAGGACCCATTAACCCTCCAT
>ML792651.1:99002-174419 GCA_009831015.1 Picea engelmannii | reverse complement strand
TTAGTTTGCACAGATTATATGACCAAATGGGTGGAGACTAACGCACTCCATAGAGATACTAAAGAAGTTGTTCTAGATTTCTTATTTGAAGATATCTTTGTCAAATTTGGAGTGCCTAGAGAATTAGTCACAGATGAAGGACCTCCTTTCACCTCTCATGGTTTTAAAGCCACCCTTCAAAAATATCATATTCATCATAGAATGATTACACCATACCACCCCCAAGCCAATGGCTAGGTGGAAATCACAAACAATGTAATAGAATCCATTCTCACAAAAACAGTGAAGGAAAATTGGAAGGATTGGTCTCAAAGGCTCCCTGAAGCATTATGGGCTTACAAAACTACCTAGAGAAATACTACAGGATTCTCCCCCTATAAATTAGTTTATGGAAAAAGTGTTGTCTTTCCTATGGAAGTTGAAATCAAAACCTTAAGGACTGCTTTAGTTGTTAACCTTGATTTGACTAATGCAAAAATAGCTAGGTTGCAATATCTTAATGAATTGGATGAAAAAATATTAGATGTCATTCACCAGACAACTATGATTCAACAAAAAAGAACAAAATGGCATGATAAAGTCATTAAGCATACGCAATTCCAAGAAGGTAATTGGGCTTTATTGTATGATTCTCAGTTTGAAGAATTTCAAGGGAAACTACGTACAAGATGGCTAGGACCTTACAAAGTGGATATTGTTTTCCCCAATACCAGTGCCCCATTTCCAAAGAAGATTTTAAGGCCACATCTGTGGCAGATTCACATTATCTCTTTTTAGAGGAGCCTCCTACCCCTCATTGCATTTAATTTTCTGAATTTTATTTTTTTAGTATTAGATTAAATCTCTTTTACTAATAATCCCTGCCAAGGGATGACATGTTACAATTGGTTTTTTTGCAGATTCTTGATCCAGAAAAGGCCTACCAAGAAAGGACAATATTACTACAAGCAAATCCAATCTTCATCTTGTGAAGCATTTCTCCCTCTTTCTTCAATCCATTCATCTTCATTTCCTATCCAACATCCCCATCATTAATCCCCTCTCATTTTTTTTTCCTTTCCATTCCCCATCCCCATTTTCCCATTGCTGAAACACCACTCTTCAACAATATTTTCCCCCATTTTCCCATTGCTGAAACACCACTCTTCAGCAACATATTTCCCCATTTTCTCATTGTTGAAACACCACTCTTCAGCAACATTTTTCCCCATTTTCCCGTTGCTGAAACACCACTCTTCAACAACATTTTCCCCATTTTTCCCATTGCTGAAACACCATTTCTTCAACAATATTTTCCATTGTTAAAACATCACTCTTCAACAACATTTTTCCATTCTTTTCGTGTTACTGAAACACCACTTTTTCAGCGTTGCCCATTTTTCCATTGCTAAGACATGACTATTCAACATTTCATGTCATAAAAACATCTTGCTCAACTCTTTTGCTCTCACTTCCCCTATTTTTCATACTACATTCTGTTCTTTCACTACCTTCTCCCATGATTAAACAAACCTTTGATACAATTTCTCTCATAATTCCAAAGTTTCTTCCATGATTACTACAGATCTATTATGAAAAAGCACTATATTTTTCAAAGTATGAATCAAAGGTAAAGATGAGGTATGTAAACTTTATATGTAAATACAATTGAACTATGGCTAATGAGAAGATCCCAATTCATTATTACCATGATCCCCATACACTTAAAGTCATTATTTCAGCCGTAGTTGGGGGGGGGATATCGAAACTTTATGCCATCATTTCACATGAATTGAATACTGTCACTTCCTTTTACATAGTGTGTTAAGTATTGTTTTTATTCATGCCCTCTTAAAACTTTGTTTTGTTGAAACTCTGTTTCAACTGATTGTTGCATCGTTTTCATACAACTCATTCCTAGGTAATTGTTGATCATTTTGATTGGTAATTCTATTTGCAAAATGAGTTTATGAAAGTGTGATAGTCATAGACAGGTGTTGAAGATTCCTACTTTGGGGAATAGGGTTCTGTTCTCTATTACAAAATAGTTAGTCTTCTTTGCAGTATGCCAAAAGGTTCATTTTTGCTAGGTTGTTGTTTCTTAATGTAATCTAGGATTCTTTTAATAATTATTTTCCTTTGAATCTTGAATTCTGCAATAGATAGATTTCTTTCACTGTAATTCAAAGTAGAACTTCAGTCTGTTCAAAGAAAGGTGTGATTAGTGTAACTTTTACTACAAATTTGGATTGCTTTTGAGATTGAGCATATACGGTGTGTGATTTCCTTTGAAATAAACAAACTTCCTTGGGTTGACAATTTATGTAACACTTGATTGTTTTAATTAATAAACAATTATAGTGACCAACACACAACAATGCACTAGCCTTCCATTTTTGCAAATTTTAAAGCTCTGGGTTTTCAATGCCATTTTTTTCCCCAAAGATGTGGAAACTCTTTTCAACCTCTTAATCAACTATTCGTCACTTTAGATGAAATTATCATCTTTATGCCCATCAAGGTGGCCTGATAGCTTATGTTTCATTTGTCATGCTGCAATCCTTGGGCTATATTCTTCAGCAATAATCTTTTTAGGGATTTATCAAAAGCATTCCCTTTTGGAACTAAACATTGGTTAGCTTCTTAGAGACCATTTTCCTTATCAATCATTCCTCTCTAGACAATACCATGGATTGTGCGAGTTTCTGTGATGCATTAGGTTTAAAATTTCAAATAGCCAAAATTAAATGATGCTCAAGTTTATTTTTTCTCGTAACGTATTAAAATATTTTATAGCATTTATCTTCCCCATAGTTTAAACTTCTTCATGGTGCAACTTAACCCTCACTAAAAAACATAAATTTATGTAAATCATAATGAAAAAATTAAATTTATATAACCCTTGATGTCATGTTCCAATGTTCCTAAGCCTAACATCCTTCCACCAACATTGTAATCACTTATGCCAAAACCTCAACATGATACTAACTTTTTTCTTTGTGACATTATGAACATTATCTAACATTGTTTTTTGACAAACATTCATTTCATCACTATATGAAAAATAAATCCCAAATTCATATTGTCACAATGTGATGAGCATGTTGAAACCCCAATATGTTACTAACTTTTTCCTTTTTCACATTGTCATGATCATTGTCCAACGTCACACACCCACAAACAACATTCATGATCTCACATTGTGACATAACACTTCTAATGTCACATTGTGACAAACATTCCTACCATCCCATTGTGACAAACATTTCCCAATGTCGCATTGTGATGAACATTTTCCAACATTGCATTGTGATGAAAATTCCTACTGTCCCATTGCGGCAAACATTTCCAAACGTCGCATTGTGAAGAACATTTCCCAACGTCACATTGTGACAAACATTCATACCATCCCAATGTAATGAATATTTTCCAATGTCGCATTTTGATTAACATTTCCCAACATCGCATTGTGATGAACATTTTCCCACATCGCATTCTGATGAGCACTCCTACCATCCCATTGTGATGAACATTTCTGAATGTTACATTTTCATGAACATTCCTACCAACCCATTGTGTCAAATATTGTCCAACGTCACATCGTGGCGAACATTAATACCTACATTGCATATATTTGATATATATTAATTTATTAAATATGGGTGTCCAACGTCACACACTCACAAACAACATTCCTGATGTCTCTTTCTGACATATCACTTCTCATGTCGCATTGTGACGAACATTTCCCAATGCCATAGTGTGATGAACATTTCCCAAGATTTTATTGTGATGAAAATTCCTACCGTCCCATTGCGACGACCATTTCCCAACGTCGCATTGTGAAGAAAATGTCCCAACGTCGCATTATGATGAACATTTCCCAACATCACATTGTGTTGAACATTCATATCATCCCAATGTGACAAACATTTCCCAACATTCCATTGTGATGAACATTCGTACCATCCCAATGTGTCGAGTATTTCCCAACGTCGCATTATGATTAACATTTCCCCACATCGCATTGTGACGAACATTTTCCAACATCGCATTCTGATGACCATTCTTATCGTCCCATTGTGATGAACATTTATTAATGTTACATTTTCATGACCATTCCTACCATCCCATTGTGTCAAATATTTGTCAACATCGCATTTTGACGAACATTTAATACCTACATTACATATATTTAATAAATATTAATTTATTAGCTTTTTACATATTATGAATTAATTATGAATTTCTAAATTAGATATATAGATATTATTAATTATATTATATTTACAAAGTTTATAATGATAATTAATATATAATGATAATTTACATATTAATATTTAATGATTAATGCATGTCAATTAATTATTAATCAACAACAACCACTTTTTATTATTATATAAATTTAATCTCTATATATTACTACTTTAGTAATGCATTTATTTATTAATATTTTAATAATTTAATAAAGTATTACTAAAGTTATTAACTTCCATGTTTTGCTACTTTATTAATATATTATTTTTATCATTGTATTAATACTTTGTTAATGTCTTTTTATGTTTTTATGTATTGATATTTTTATTATATTATTAATGTATTATTTTGTTAGTGTATTAATACTTTAGTAATGTATTATTTATTTATTAATGTATTTATTGATACATTTACCATATTATTAATGTATTACTTTATTAGTGTATTAATATTTAAGCAATATATTAATTAATAATGTAATAGTGTACAAAATTAATTATTACATTAAATTGTTAATATATTAATTAATTTATAAGTTACTAATGAAATTAACCTTTAATTTATACATTAACATATCAATGTATCATTACATTATTAATATATCAATAATGTTATATTTCATTTTTAATTTATCAATCAATAATCAAACAATATACACTTTAATGTACTAATAGTTTAATTTTAACATTATAAATTAAAATATTAATACTTTTACATTAGTGGTATATATATATATATATATATGTATATATATATATATATATATATATATATATATATATATATATATATTAAACTATTAATAACTTATTAATACTTTAAAATATATATTTTGTTGTTAATTGATAAATTACTCATGTAATGATATATTGATATGATATATTGATATACTAATGTAATGTATAATTTAGATTAATTTAATAATGCATTACTAAATACATTAGATTGAATATATTACTACTTTATTAATGCATTTAATATATTTAATATATTAATTTAATATATTAATATATTTGATGTATATATTCAAGTATTTACTATATTATTTTATAAAGTTAAATTAATACTCTAGCAATATATTATTTAATAATGTATTATTATATTAATTAGTTAATACGTTACATTAATAATGTATTGATCAATTAGTGAGTTGCATTAATGTAAATTAATTACTTTAATTTATACATTATTATTATTATATATTACATTTATGTAATAATTAATTAATACATTTTATATTTTAACTATACATTATTACATTAATTTATACATTAATATATTTTTATTAATGTATTAATGGTAGTCCCAATGCATATGAGTCGTCAAATAGCAACCACCACTTTATAAAAGTGGTTGATATATGCCTATCAACGTCATTTTTCACCTTTCCATTCTCCTTTCTAAACATGGAAACTAAGCCAAAAAAAAAGCATAAACCCAACAATGCAACCCTTGCCACTGCCACAAAGTCTTCATGGTATCCAAAATAGACTCTTAGGAAATGCTTCACCGGTAGCAGCGTTTGGCATTCTTAAATTTGTCTCCCAATTTCCATATTTAGAAGTAATACATCTCCACCATAAGGGATTCATCTTTCATATTAATTGCACCCACTGCATACTTATGAGTCGCTTACTAAGAAGCTTACGTTGTGAGGAGTCATAACACCTCAGAAGAGATTCCGCAACATAAAAAATGGGGTATAAGTTATACAAGCAACGTTGTGATTAGGAATGATTAGGAGTGATTGCCACTTCATCGTTCCTAAGAGTGAAGTAAGTAAAGAAGATAATACTAATAATAAAAGTGATTTATAAAAATATTAATAGTAATAATAAAAGTGATTTTCAATTCCACATGTGTAGCATGTCCGTAGTGTAGTAGGTTGCAAGGGAGCATTGGATTCATTTCAATACCTGGTAAATTGGTAAATAGTTTAAAAAAGATAGCAACGACACCTTGTACACTAGCTTCTCAAGTTGAATATTTCTGAGGAAGTTGACCACTTTTCAGTCCTCTTGTAGCAAGGCATTTCATTCACCAATCAAAGCTGGGGGATGTGTAATTTGATGGCTTAAGACGTCCTCTCGACACAAATTGTTCGTAAGCTTTTGTCAGCATTTCCGTAAATTTTATGTCAATTCTTGTATCTACTGAAGGAATCTATTTTGTTTTTTTTCTCGGTTGTAGAAACGTTGTAAAATGAATATTAATAATAATAATAATAATATATTTTTAAGGTTAAGGCTAAGCCAGACATTAAACTGGTGTATGAGAACCTCTTGTTTGTGGGACAAGGGACTCTCTCTGCCAGTGATTTAACTGGTAAAGTCTACAAAGGTATACATACCCTACCCCACGTCTGGATTTGAACTTGTGATCTCTTAGGAAAAAACACATGTTCTTAATCATTAGGCCCACTCAGAAAAAATAATAGATTGATTTTATAAGTTCTCGTGTCTGCAAATCTGAAGAATTTTCCTCACTAATTCTTTGTGTTTTCGAAAAATGCTTGAGAGGAATTTTGAAAGAGATACATGTTTAGGTTAATTCAGGATTTTCTTTGCATCTTTTATTAGAGATAGATGGATCATGTGCATGTATAGCATGCTAAGAAAAACTGAGGGCTTAAATAAAGCAACAATGTCATGATATGCACGAGCCAAAGATAGACAATATGAAAGGGTAAGATTCGGTTGGGGAGAACGAGTATAAGGTCCTTTATATTTTGCCGATAAATTTAGACAAACAGGTTTTGTGTAAGTAGGAAAAGTTGCATTGAAGGCTTGTACAATTTTCGGTAAAGAATTTAAGGATTACTTTACTTGGTTTATTTTATCATGGAAGCATAAGCCTGAGTGTAAGGTATTTGTTTTTCGCATGCGAGTTTGTTTTTATATCTGGAGCATGCGGTTGGAGTGAATGTGCTAATCATGAGGTTGTTGGTGCAGTGAGGTTGCTACTGCGTGAGTAAGTTTTAGCGTTGAAAGAGGAAGCGTGACTTTTTTTTTTGAGTTACTCACGATTTGCATGCATGCATATGTGGAGCATTGAATAAGATTTGCATGCATTGGATTGTTTGAGAGTGAGGTATCAAGTTTTCTTTTAAATAAAAAAGGGGGATATTTTGAATATTAAAGTGAATGGATGTGGATAAAGTAAATGCATGTGTATACGTGAAGTTATAAATCCTTTTATTAAAGTGGGCAAGAGATTTAAGAAATTGTGATGTGGATTTTTATTCAAAGTGGGCTTTATCTTGAAGTATAAGTGGATATTAAAGTTTATTCAAGAGAATATTATTTGTGAGATTTTTTGTGTGAAAGTTGACAGCCGAGATTGAGTCGGATCGGTGGTATCCAAAGGCAGAGGGACAAAAAGTTGCATATCCTTGGTGATTTTCTTGCAGAGACTAAATTACAGCGATGAAAAATCCATTGGCAAAGACCTACCTCAATGAAGCCAACAAGCTAGATGGCTCAAATTTCATTAACTGGAAATTCAAGATGCAGACACTCATGGAGGGCTATGTTGTCTGGAACATTGTAAATGGAACTGAACTGAAACTTGATGCAGTTGCAGGTGCGACAACAACACAGATTCAAGATTGGGAGAAGCGTGAAAACAAGGCAAAGGTATTGTTGAGCATGTCAGTTAAAGATAGCATAATTCCACATATTAGAGATGCTACAACTTCTTCTGAAACATGGACAGATCTTAAAGCATTGTATGAAACTAGCAACACAAATCGCATTTTGTTCATGAAAACTAAATTGCTAGGCATTAAGATGGATGGAAATGAATTTGTTAGTTCATTTTTGGGTCGCATTAAAGAGGTGAAAGACAAGCTAGTAAATATAGGGAAAATTGTTTGCAACACTGATCGAGTGACTATTACCTTAAATGGTATGCTAGAATATTATCATATGTTCATAATAGGTCTTGCAGCAAGGGAGAAATCTCCTACGTTTAAAGAATTGACAAGTATTTTGCTACAAGAGGAAGAGAGGCGTGGGAATCTGAAGCCTCAGAGTAAAGATTTGGCACTGTGGTCAAATAATAGATCTGAAAGAGGGATATCAGGAGTAAGAGACAGAGGAGACAATTCATAGCAGAGAGGCGTTTCATGGCAGAGAGGCAATTCATCGTAGAGAAGACAATCTCCAAATCAAGGTATGCAATCTGATAGGAATGAATCAAAGAGTTGTTTTTATTGTGGTTGACTTGGACATATGGTTAAAGACTATCATAAGAAGAAAAGTGATGAGGCTACGAATAAACCTAGAACACATTCAGGTCATTATGCAGAAAAATCTTCAAATCAAGATCATAGATTATTTATTGCTAGTGATGATATTGATGAGCCCATGAATTTTAATTCACAGGATCTTAGGTTGTTTGTGTCTAACGCTGCTTTATCTGCTGAAACCGATGATTCTGATGCCTGGTTTGTGGATTCTGGAGCATCAGTACATATGACTTGCAATAAAAATTGGTATGCTAATTTTAAAGAAACACAGAATGGTGCCAGCATATATCTTGGAGATGACCACGCTCATCAGATCAAGCGATATGGAGACATTCATGTGACATTGCCAAATGGTATTGTTCGTCACATTCCCAATGTGGTGTATGTGCCAAGAATAAAGAAAAATTTGATCTCTGTGTCCACCATTACAAATCAGAACTCGAAGGTTGAATTCT
The DNA here is from genome assembly GCA_009831015.1 of Picea engelmannii. Lineage (NCBI taxonomy): Eukaryota > Viridiplantae > Streptophyta > Pinopsida > Pinales > Pinaceae > Picea > Picea engelmannii. The sequence continues at coordinate 165,479 of ML792651.1, read as the reverse complement.
TCAAGAATTATTGCATAGTGAAGGATCTGCCGGACCACTTCTGAACTGTTGCAACAGGTGTCAAAGTAGGAGGTCTATACAAACTTGATGTTACTATCAAATAACATCATGCACTAACTTCTGCCACTATGCCAACAGAGATTCTTTGGCATCAAAGGTATGGACACATCAATCATCCTGATTTATTGTTATTATAGAGAAATAATATGGTTGAAGGACTTCCCATGTTAAAGAATGAGAAAGTTTCTTGTGATGGATGTTCATTAGGAAAGATGCATAGAGATGAATTCCCCTCTAATCCTGATAAGAAAAAGAGGGATGTTTTAGATCTTGTGCATATTGATGTTTGTGGGCCTATGAAGACTAGGTCTTTAGGAGGTGCATTTTACTTTCTATTATTTATTGATGATTGCACGAGATACACATGGGTTTACTTCCTTAGACGAAAAAATGATGTTTTTGAGTACTTTAAGGAATTCAGAACCATGGTGGAAAAGTAGACGGGAAAATCCATCAAAATTCTCCGTTCAGATCAAGGGGGGGAGTATAAATTAGGGGACTTCAACAAATATTGCAAATATAATGGAATAGTATAACAATTTACAGTACCTCACACTCCACAGCAAAAAAGATTCGCTGAAAGGAAAAACAGAGCTCTGGTAGAGTGTGCACGCAGTATGATGAAAGGTAAGAATCTCTCAAATGCATTTTGGGTTGAAGCCATAAATACTGCAGTTTATTTAAAGAATAGAAGTCCAACAAGGTGTCTTGATAATGTTACTCCTTTCGAAGCCTTGTATGGTTCCAAACCCGCAGTTAATAATTTGAAAGTATTTGGGTGTAAGGATTTTGCACATATTCCAAAGGAGAATAGGAGGAAATTGGATGCTAAAGCCACTAAATGTATTTTCATTGGGTATTGTTATGAATTTAAACATACAAACTGTTTGATCCTGCTACTCACAAAGTATTTGCAAGTAGAGATTTACTTTTCCATGAGATGGAAGCAGGAAATCATCATGAAAACAGTCATGAGGAATGGTGGAGACTTCTTGATGAAGGAGTTAAAGAAGAGCAGCAAGAACAACAACCCACATAGCAGCATCCATCCCCGTTGTTGTTGCAAGAGTTGACTCTAGGCTGTAAAAGAGTCAAGTCTTAGCACATTTTTAAAAGAAATAAATATTGTTGATCGGTCAGTCATAGGAGACTTCTAGAACCAGGTCTAAAATAGTCATTCCACTCATTTGTAGATCAGAAACAAAAGGCATGACCTCATTTGTCTAATTCATTTTAAAATCATGAGGATGGATAGTAGAGAGGGGATGAACAAAACTGAAAGAAAAGCCAAGCATCTGGTCTTCCTTTCAATAGAAGAAATAACACTAAAACTTCAAATATATGAACACAGGTCTTGTATCACTCATAGAAAGACAGAGGAAAGGATGTGAACAAATAAAACTTGTAAATGAGGCAAAACGATTAAAATGCAGGTCTTTTTCTACTCATGGCAAAACAAAGGAAAAACTACACATTAAGGGATGCTTCAAATTAGCTACAACAGAGGTTCTATTGAATTGTAATCATTACAAGCTGAAATAATGAACATAAGGCAGAAAAAGCAGTGATGAAAACTTCAGAAACAATCATACAGGGAGAAAACGGAATTAGACAGTAACAAAGTATAGAATCTCTTGGCACTCTGTTCTATATTTGATAAAAAATGCATTTCAAACCCAGCCTCTCAAGGCTCCCTAGCTGTCCCCCCATCTCCGTTACATACAACAATTATTTAAAAGAAAAAATCTAAGAACAAATCTCTTCGCGTTCCAGGAATCTGAAACGATTCGCCTTCATGGAAAACTGAGACTGCCAGGTGCCTCTGCTAGCACTTTGAATTATTTCTTTGTAACGCTAATATTCGGTTGCTCGTCTGAAACAAATATAGTCCATGGTACATCAACATGTCTCTGGATATTTGAACCTTTACAATCCTGCTTTTACCGTCAAACCAAAACCAAATTGGCAAAACCCTCAGCAGCTTAATGAACTTGTGGTTTTTCCAGGGTATCATATGAAAGGTTTTCCATACAATCTCTATCTAGTTCTATAAGAATTCTCATGAAACCATCATTTGGCTGTGCACGACAGTAAACTCCTTTAAGTCTGGTACATGCTTCAATAAGTGTCTTGTGTTGGCGCAACGTCAAATATGCAAGAACAACTGTTGTGCTACGGCTTTTGCCTTCGAAGAAGTTCACAAGAACCTTTCCCCCATTTCTTTCAAGAAGGTGTTCCAACCTTACCTTTAATTCATAACTTTCTATGACATCTTTTGAATCACCTCCTTCACAAAATCCGGTGATGAAATTCATTTCATGGCATAATTTAATCACTTCCATTCCAAGCATTTCATTCCAATGCTCCAATGCCTTGCTTAGCTCACTATCAAACCTCGCAATCTTTTTCAAGTCATTTAATTTAAATTTCATGCGCATACTGTGCAATGAATCACCATTTCCTTTTGGATATTTTCCATGACAGTTGTCTTGAGAAAATGGTGTCATTTCTTAGTTGTCTTTGTAAGGTGATTCTGAGAATGGATTGTCGAGGAGGTCCTGTGAATCTGTGCCACTGGTATATGTAATATATTGAAGCTCTGAGATTTTCCCATTTTTCAAGCATTCGTTACCTGTGACATGTGACTTTGTATTTCCCTTAATCCACCACGGCAGCTAGCTTAAAACTCGTGCACAACTTTGCGTTGGTCAATATCTCTGTTGAATACTGTGCGCAGCATGAAGCCCTAATGTAAGATGAGCATCTTGAGAATGTCCTCGCTATGCCTGCCAAAGATATTGATGCATGCCTCGCTCGCCTGCACTGTTGCATATGGTACAATCAATGTTAGAATTTCTTCGCCCATCGAACTGTGGGTTTCTGGCTTCTTTTAACTATTGGGCTACCATGACCAGGGTTCGAATGTCCCCAGGAACTATATTTGGAATGGTCTTCATAAATTCTTCTCCGAAAGAAACACAGTCCATCAACATTGTGTACAAGAAGTCGTGCGAATGTGTTCCCGAGTGACGCACAAATCCAATTTCTCTCTTCACATCCTCGAACAAGAGCTTTTCAAATTCCCATTCCCTTGAATGAGTATCATTGGTTGAATCGTTTCCCATATTGTTCCGCAGGCAGAGCTTGTTGGACCAGTAATATCGTTCGATGGTGAACTATGTACAACTGAAGACATCATTCAGTGCAGATTGGAGTGTATCGCCTGGGGAAATGTAAACACACTACTCTACGTCAAAGAAAAATTTCCAATTCGCCATAAATTTTCGTCTATGCAAGAAATCGTTTATAAGGAGAAACTTATTATGGTGATAAACATCAAACTGCTCCTGTGATGTTATATCCTACAACGTTACACGACCAGTTCGAATCCATGGCTCCAACGCCTCCCTAACCTTAGGATGCATACCACCGGCATCGAGGAAAACGTAGTGCGATCGAGGGCCAAAGAATCTGGCATGATAGACCATCCACTCTTTCATTCTCTAAGGATTCAGATCGTCGTACAGAGAGGAGCCACCTCCTCGTTCAGAACCTACTCATCGTCCGGTTACATCAAACCTTACTTGGAAACTTGGTTGTGCCTCACACTGCAGCCAATGGATATGGTACCGTTTTTATTTTGACGACTATTATTATTGTCGGTGCCTCCAGGAGGAATCTTGGCACTGCTAAATGGTGGATCCTGCAGGATTTCTTCTACGAAAAACCCTTCCGGATACCCTACTGGCGCGGAGAGATCCCATGTCTATGTGCAACATGCATAGTAATCGGTTTTCATCATATAAACTGAGACAATCCTTTCTTTGATATTACCGATGATTCACAATCCCACACCACAATCTTTATTTTTGACAAGTGAAATGAAAGAACTGATTGGCAGCAATTCAAACCATTACCCGAAAGACTTAGGTTGCATAAAAATCCCCAATATAGATGCACTTGTCGAGCTCAAGCAGCATTACAGCTCCACGATGCTTGCTGCAGCTTCATGTGAGTTGCTTATGACCGAGCCGATCGGTCCTGATGCTCACGAAACAGGGGTCTACTAAAATGGAATTGGTGGTGTTTGTTCTGAATTAGTGCTGCCTAAATCTTAATAAGTACGTCCACTGGGTACTCCAGAGAGATTTGTTCCACCTTGACCAGACAAGCTCTCCTCATTATTCCCTCCCTGGATTACTATTCTCATGTAATGGTTCAACTACATTCAGGAACTCGAAGATAACTTGTCGACTATTACAATCATAGCCATTTGGAACATTAGAGTAATACATTTCTTTAGAGATTCCTTGCTAAGGAATAATTTGCCTCCATTTGTTTGAGGTGGTTCAGTTGTTATTTGTGGATGAGAGACTTTAGGAACATGACCTTGTATGCTGACACAATATTTGTCCCAATCGAACTTGCTAAAACAATCCAGAAATCTAAATAAAGCCTCCAGTGGAAAACCTCGATCTGGCTTGGCTTATGTCCCAACGCCAGATATGCTGCATGCCCCACACTCTGTTTCATCGTATCCAAATGGTAGATGGCCACTCCATCATTTATTTTCTCATTCTTCTCTTTCTGGTTAGACTTGGACTCGGACCTGCACATGAGCGCGGCCTCGTACAACTTCACCTTGGGCACCGAATGGAAATAATAAAAAATATATGTAAACATTCTTTGATGGCACGAAACCGACCTCCTCACTGAAAAACATAGATGCTGCCTTTCTCATCATCTTTCTCATTGCCACCTCTCACAGAAATCCTATCAACAAGATACGTTGCCACTGCTATCTGAAGGTCATGCTTCCATTCTGTTGCATTATCGGCCTTTCAACATGAGACTTGTAAACAAATTTGAGAGCTTTAACATCACAAAGCTTCAGCTCCAAGCAATACTTCTCAGCAAGATCCTTCGGGCACTGAATTACTGGAAATATGTTCATTGTGAGATGTAAAAGGAAATCATCCTCACATTTTCATAGATGACCTTTTGAGCAACAACTATTTCACCAAATAGAGCATAAGTGTGTGCATTCCAAAGTTCAAATGTGTTGTCAAGAACATTATAGAAGCAACACCTTGCTACAAACTTTTCCATGATAAATCTTCTAAAACTAGGTACCTTGGGCAACATAGTCGAATTTAATATCTGTTACAACATCGGCTCCAACTAGGGATGGTGCTTTCCTGAAAGTGCCAAGAACCGTATACCAAGTGCCTTCATCCATTTGGCTTCCCGAAATCATAGTTATCAAATCCTGAACGCTGTCCCTTTACTTGCATTTTCGCAAAATGAAAAACTGCTTATTCATCCATTGGGCTATGGAGTCGTAATGCTTTATATCAAAACCATAGTGGATTCAAAAATGAACTGAAAACATATTGAAAACCATCGATGTAATATAATGCTTGAGTTCAAGCTTATTTATATACATCACCTACTCTAACTACTGAAAGATTTCCAAAATCAAATGATATGAAAATGTCAGTGTAGCCAATCCAATAATTGTCTTCTCATTTGAAATTTTTTTATACTTTCTTGGAGAAGGATGAAAAAGGAAATTGACAATCCCCATCTGACTTGTTGGTGATCATGGATTTGCAAACCTTTCATCAATTCTTGTGACCAAATATTCCTGACATAGCATATTCCTCCATTGAATGAATCCAAAAGATCAGCAAAAGGGTCTTGGAAACATATATCGTCGTGAGGTTTTAGAACATCCAAGACTATTCTATGTTCTGATCTATGATGCTCAGGATCACTAAACGTGGAAACCATATCCTTTTCATGAAACAAAGCAAAGTCTAAAATCTGATCTTCTGGCAGGAAATCGTCATAAACAGGTTCACTAACTTGTTGTAAAGTTCCATGGAATAGATGACTGTCACCATTTAAAAATAGATTTACATTTTCAAAGATGGAAGAAATATGACACTCATATCCAGGAGTGTGTGAAAGTTGTAAATCTGTGTGAGTCCAGGGGCTGCAACAGAGTTGTGTAGGGGCAAACCCTTCTCTTCCTTAGTTAAAGGAGACGGTGGTCTCTATATTTCATGAATGAAACAACAATCATTCCTTTCTATCTCTTTTGCAGGTTGACCGTGATGTTGAATCTCTTCTTCTTGAGTAAGTTCATAAGATCCAGCATCTTTATGAGCCAACTCTTCCTCATACTGCTCATCTTCATTAACTTGAGAAATTTCTATTTTTCCTTCCTCCTCCTCAAGAAGAATCGTATCACAACAATCTTCAAAAAGGATTTCAATAGAATATATCCTCTTACAATGTTGATGAAAAAGTGTGTGAAAAAATTTCAACGAAGGAATACTAGAATGGGGTAAAGATTTATACAAGTCTAGCATCTTTTTCCAATGAAAACATAAACAATTTCATGAGGACATCTTCTTGATGTACATTTAATTCTTCCATGAGCTTGTGGAATTCAAACAAATGTTGACAAGGATTGTCGTCCTCATCTTCTCCAAATTTAGGAAGGATATCCCCCCAAATTTTAATGTCTGGAACAGTGTTTGGAAAGCCATAAACATTTGCAAGAGAAAACCTTCCAGCAATTCGAGCAGCGAACGAGTTTGACATTTGAAACCAGTGGAGTCACCAACAAAATCATGTAGAGTCTACGAACCAAGGAGTTGTCAGGTGAATGATCACAGTCAATTGAATGCATATCCCTTGTTCACCATCAAGAGATAGATATGAACTTTGTTGTACCCCACGGAAGATAACTTCGTCCTCCGTCCCCGACAACGGTGCCAGAAAATTTTGTCGCAAGAGTTGACTCTAGGTTGTAAAAGAGCCAAGTCTTAGCACATTTTTAAAAGAAATAAATCTTGTTGATCGGTCAGTCATAGGGGATGAACAAAATTGAAAGTAAAAGACAAGCATCTGGTCTTCCTTTCAATAGAAGAAATAACACTGAAACTTCAAATATTTGAACACAGGTCTTGTCTCACTCATAGAAAGACAGAGGAAAGGATGTGAACAAATAAAACTTGAAAATGAGGCAAAACGATTAAAATGCAGGTCTTATTCTACTCATGGAAAAACAGAGGAAAAACTGCACATTAAGGGATGCTTCAAATTATCTACATCAGAGGTTGTATTGAATTGTAACCATTACAAGCTGAAATAATGAACATAAGGAAAAAAAAGCAATGATGAAAACTTCAGAAACAATCATACAGGGAGAAAATAGAATTAGACAGTGACAAAGTATAGAATCTGTTGGCACTCTGTTCTATATTTGATAAAAAATGCATTACAAACCCAGCCTCTCAAGGCTCCTCGGCTGTCCCCCCTCTCTGTTACATACAACAATTATTTAAAATAAAAATTCTAAGAACAAATCTCTTCGCGTTCCCAGAATCTGAAACGATTCGCCTTCATGGAAAACTAAGACTGCCAGGTGCCTCTGCCAACACTTTGAATTATTTCTTTGTAATGCTAATATTCGGTTCCTTGTATAAAACGAATATATTCCACGGTACATCAACATGTCTCTGGATATTTGAACCTTTACAATCCTGCTTTTACCATCAAACCAAAACCCAATTGGCAAAACCCTCAACAGCTTAATGAACTCATGGTTTTTCCAGGGTATCATATGAAAGGTTTTCCATACAATCTCTATCGAGTTCTATAAGCATTCTCATGAAACCATCATTTGGCTGTGCACGACACTAAACTCCTTTAAGTCTCGTCCATGCTTCAAGAAGTGTCTTGTGTTGGCGCAGCGTCAAATATGCAAGAACAATTGTTGTGCTACGGCTTTTGCCTTCGAAGCAGTGCACAATAACCTTTCCCCCATTTCTTTCAAGAAGGTGTTCCAACCTTACCTTTAATTCATAACTGTCTATGACATCTTGTGAATCACCTCCTTCACAAAAGCCCGTTATGAAATCCATTTCATGGCATAATTTAATCACTTCCATTCCAAGCATTTCATTCCAATGCCTTTCTTAGCTCACTCTCAAACCTTGCAATCTTGTTCAAGTCCTTTAATTTAACTGTCATGCGCATACTGTGAAGTGAATCACCATTTCCTTTTGGATATTTTCCATGACAGTTGTCTTGAGAAAATGGTGTCATTTCTAAGTTGTCTTTGTAAGGTGATTCTGAGAATGGATTTCTGAGGAGGTCCTGTGAATATGTGCCACTGGTATATGTAAGATCTTGAGGCTCTGAGCTTTGCCCATTTTTCAAGAATTCGTTACATGCGACAGGTGACTTTGCATTTCCCTTAATCCACCACGGCAGCTAGCTTAAAACTTGTCCACAACTTTGCCTTGGTAAATATCTCCATTGAATACTGTGCGTAGCATGAAACCCTAATGTAAGACGAGCGTCTTGAGAACTTCCTCGCTGTGCTTGCCAAAGATACCGATGCATGCCTCCCTCGCCTGCACTGTTGCATATGGTACAATCAATGTTAGAATTTCTTCGCCCATCGAACCGTGGGTTTCTGGCTTCTTTTAACTGTTGGGCTACCATGACCAGGGTTCGAATGTCCCCGGGAACTGTATTTGGAATGGTCTTCATAACTTCTTCTCCGAAAGAAATGCAGTCCATCATCATTGTGTACAAGAAGTCATGCGACTGTGTTCCCGAGAGACGCACAAATCCAATTTCTCTCTTCACGTCCTGGAACAAGAGCTTTTCAAATCCCCATTCCCTTGAATGAGTATCGTTGGTTGAATCGTTGCCCAGATTGTTCCGTAGGAAGAGCTTGTTGGACCAGTAATATTGTTCGATGGTCAACTATGTACAACTGTAGATATCATTCAGTGCAGATTGGAGTGTATCGCCTGGGGAAATGTAAACACATTGCTCTACATCAAAGAAAAATGTCCAATTCGCCATAAATTTGCGTCTATGCAAGCAATCGTTTATAACGAGAAACTTATTATGGTGATAACCATCAAATTGCTCCTGCGCTGTTATATCCTACAACGTTACACGACCAGTTCGAATCCATGGCTCCAACGCCTCCCTAACCTTAGGATTCATACCACCGGCATCGAGGAAAACGTAGTGCGATCGAGGGCCAAAGAATCTGACATGATAGACCATCAACTCTTTCATTCTCTAAGGATTCAGATCGCCGTACAGAGGGGAGCCACCTCCTCGTTCAGAACCTGCTCGTCGGTACCTCCTCGTCCTGCACGAATCGCTGACGATCACCTGCTAAATGGTAACGCCCTGATTCCAGCACAAATGGTAACGCTCCAATCACCATAGAATGGTAACGCCCACCTGAAAAGCTCCTATTTTTATCGGTGCGACACGCTTCACCATAACCGTTGTTCGATAAGACTAGCACAGCCGTGAGTACTCACGGCTGGTGAACGCCAAAAGGCTCACGGCTGGCTTGTTCATCGAAGGAATGACGGCTGGCTTGCCAAAAGTTGCACGAACCGAACAAACAAATGAAACGGTAGCATTTCACATCCACGCCGAGACAAATGAAACGGTAKCAGTTAACATTCACGGGSCTATACGCATCCATCCAGCTTYTTAATCAGTTTTATTATTTCTTAATCACTGAACGTGGCAATTTGGTGATGAGCAAGTAATTTTTTAATCTTATTTAGTAAATGTGAAAAAGTAATCACATAAACGTACGTCTTTATAAATGAGCGGAAGTTAATTTATCAAAATCTCATCCATTGATTAGAGAGGACGACTAAGAATATGCCAGCATCTTCAATTGCCAACCTTAAGATTGAAATTTATGATTAAAAGGTGATTAATTGTGCCCATTGTCAATAGGTATACGCCTTTCGGCGTAAATATGATGCAGTGTATAAATTTTTCTTTTCTAAATATAGTTTCTATGAATATTGTTTCTGACCCGTCTGGTTACATCAAACCTTACTTGGAAACTTGGTTGTGCCTCAGACTGTAGCCAATGGATATGCTACCGCTTTTATTTTGATGGCTATTATTACTGTCGGTGCCTCCAGGAGGAATCTTGGCACTGCCAAATAGCGGATCCTGCAGGATTTCACCTACGAAAAACCCTTCCGGATACCCTACTGGCACAGAGAGATCCCATGTCTATGTGCAACATGCACAGTAACTGGTTTTCATCATATAAAATTAGACAATCCAGTCTTTGTTATTGTCGAAAATTCACCGTCCCACACTGCAATCTTTATTTTTGACAAGTGCAAGGAAAGAACTGATTGGTAGCAATTCAAACCATTACCCGAAAGACTTAGGTTTCATAAAAACCCCCAATATAGATGCACTTGTCGAGCTCAAGCAGCATTAGAGATGCACGATGCTTGCTGCAGCTTCATGTGGGTTGCTTATGATCAAGCTGATCGGTCCTAATGCTCGTGAAGTAGGGGTCTGCTGAAATGGCATTGGTGGTGTTTGTTCTGAATTAGCGCTGCCCAAATATTAATAAGTACGTCCACTGGGTACTCCGGAGAGGTTTGTTCCACCTTGACCAGACAAGCTCTCCTCATTATTCCCTCCCTAGATTATTATTCTCACGTAATGGTTCAACTACATTCAGGAACTCGGAGATAACTTGTCGACTATTACAATCATAGCCATTTGGAACATCAGAGTAATACATTTCTTTAGAAATTCCTTGCTAAGCAACAGTTTGCCTCCATCTGTTTGAGGTGGTTCAACTATTATTTGTGGAAGAGGGACTTTAGGAACAGGACCCTGTATGCTGACACAATAATTGTCCCAATCGAACTTGCTAAAATAATCCATAAATCTAAATAAAACCTCCAGTGGCAAACCTCGATCTGGCCTGGCTTATGTCCCAACGCCAGATATGTTGCATGCCCCACACTCCGTTTCGTCGTGTCCAAATGGCAGATGGCCACTCCATCATTTATTTTCTCATTCTACCCTTTCTGTTTGGACTTGGACTCGTACTTGCACATGAGCGCGGCCTCGTACACCTTCACCTTGGGCACCGAATGGCAAATGTAAACATTCTTTGATGGCACGAAACCGACCTCGTCACTGAAAAACATAGATGCTTCCTTTTTCATCATCTTTCTCGTTGCCAGCTCTCAGAGCAAGCCTATCAACAAGATACGTTGCCACTTCTATCTGAAGTTCATGCTTCCATTCTGTTGCATTCTCGGCCTTTCAACGTGAGACTTGTAAACAGATTTGAGAGCTTTAACATCACAAAGCTTCATGTCCAAGAAATACTTCTCAGCAAGATTCTTCGGGCACGGAATTGCTGGAAATATGTTCATTGTGAGATGTAAAAGGAAATCATTCTCACATTTTCATAGATGACCTTCTGAGCAACAACTATTTCACCAAATAGAGCATAAGTGTGTGCATTCCGAAGTTCAAATGTGTTGTTAAGAACATTATAGAAGCAACAATTTGCTGCAAACTTTTCCACTATAAATATTCTAAAACCAGGTACCTTGGGCAGCATAGTCGAATTTAATATATGTTACAACACCCGCAACGACAGAAACAACCATCCCCGCAATGACAGCAGCAACAACAGCAAGAAGGACTCAATGATATGGACAATTCTAGTAGTCACAGTTCGTGAAGACATATCTTCACAAATTGGGGAGGAAGATAATCACTTGAGAAGATCTTCAAGACAGATTCGGCTTTTTGAAAGGTATAAAGACTATGCCCTAGTGAGTAGCATTTCAAATGTCATAGAACCGATGAATTTTGATGAAGCTAATGAACATGATGAATGGCGAAATGCAATGGAGGAAGAATATGAATCTATAATGAAAAACAATACTTGGGAATTAACTAAATTGCCTAAACATAAGAAGCCCATTGGATGCAAATGGATATACAAACCCAAGTTTAAATCATATGGTAGTATAGATAAGTATAAGGCCAGACTGGTTGCAAAGGGGTATTCAAAAACATAAGGTATTGATTATGCTGAAACATTTGCACCAATAGCTAAATTGAATACTATCAGAATGTTAATCGTTTTAGCTACAAAGTATCATTGGAAGTTGCATCAGTTAGATGTTAAATATGCATTTTTGAATGGTGAGTTAAAGGAAGAGGTTTGCCTTACTCAAACTGAAGGGTTTGTTGAAAAGGGGCAAGAAATCTTAGTTTGTAAGTTAAAGAAAGCATTGTATGGACTAAACCAGGCACCTAGGTCATGTTATGAAAAAATATAATCTTTCTTTCATCAACAGGGTTTTATGAGGAGCAAAAGTGATCCAAATCTGTATACCAAATTTGATGAATAGGGGTATATAGTATTGATTTCATTATATGTTGATGATTTAATAATTACAGGAAATGTAGAGAAGTTAATTGATGAAATCAAGGAGCAGTTATCAAAGGTATTTGAAGTGAAAGATCTTGGTGAGTTACATTACTGCCTAGGTCTTGAAGTCTGGAGAAATGAAGGCCAAACTTTTGTTTGTCAGAGTAAGTATATCAGAGAAATACTTAAGCGATTTAAAATGGATAAGTGTAAGTCTGTTATTGTTCCCATGCAACAGAATGTGAAACTGTCTTGTTATGATGGTTCGAAGGAGGTGAATGGCACTGTGTATAGACAGATGGTGGGTAGTCTGAATTATCTCATCACAACCAGACCTGATATTTCATATTTTGTGAGTGTGTTAAGTCAGTTCATGGCGAAACCTCATGAAAGCCATTGGAATGCAGCAAAGGCAGTACTCAGGTATCTAAAAGGTACACTTGATTATGGTATTAAATATACTGATGCATCTAATGTTGAGTTAACAGGTTATTCAGATTCTGACTGGGCTGGCAATCTGAATGATTGAAGATCAACAACTGGATATGTGTTCAACATTGGATCCGGGGTTGTTTCATGGAGCAGTAAAAAACAGCCTATTGTATCTTTGTCTTCTACTGAAGAAAAATATAAATCCTTGTGTGCAACAACTTGTGAAGCTATTTGGTTAAGAAGACTTCTTCAAGATGTTGGAGAAGAACTAAAGGAACCTACAGTGATCAGATGTGATAATAAAAGTTCAATCAATATTGCGAAGAATCTGATTTTTCATGCAAGGACAAAGCATGTTGAAGCTCAGTATCATTTTGTTCGAGAAAAGTTGTAGTCAAATGAAATAAATCTTCTGTATTGTAATACTAGTGAAAATGTTGTTGATACTTTCACTAAGCCTCTTGGAAAGATTAAGTTAGAATTGTTTAGGGAGATGTTAGGTGTAGAAGTCAATCCATTCTCCATTAAGGGGGAGACTTGGAAATTATGGAGAAAGTGCCAGTGATAAGCACCAGTTATAAGCTTCAGTTGTGAGAGTCAGTTGTAGGCGTGTTAAGAGTCAGTTCTTAGTTAAGAGTCTAGTTGTCTTTGGTTTGCATGTAACCAACTTGGGAGAGTCCTTTCCTATATAAAGATGTAATCTATCTTCATTGAATAACACAAAAGTGAGCATAGCCTCACCGAGTTTGTTTGCATGGTTTATTTGATCTAGAAATTGGATAGAGAAACATGCTTCAGGTTCATTCCCTCTATCTATTTCGTGAACCAAAGTGTTGTTGATAAAATTTGAGTATTTGAGAATTTGGGGTTGAAGATTTTTATGGGATAATTGGAAGGAAATCTAGAGTTGGGAATCACCAGTAGATTGTATATAGGAAACATGAGCAATTGACAATTTCCTAAGGCATGTCTGAATTTTGTGATTTCGCTTTGGCCAAATTTCCATAGTTGAACCAGAGGAATTTAATTTTGTGCGAAAGATTTCCTCTAGCTAGAATATGGCATCCTTATCTCGGCTCCTACGGAGGCCATTTGCAGCCATGACAACTACTGTTGCAGCTGCACTGTCTGGAGATGTGCCAGATACTTTTAGTATTTGAAATGTAAAATTAATTTGGTACTTGCACTCCAACTAAAAAATTAGTTACAAGTTCAGGTAAGTTCATAGTCCCATTGTCTGGAAATTAATTTGTACATTGGAGTATAGATTGTAATTATCATCTGACTTTCAGGCATGCATTTGAGAAGATTTATTTTCTATATTGCAGAAATAATCCTCAAATTAAATCAAGAGCAAATGGATGAAATACGTCAAAGAGATACTTTTGAACAATTGTTTTCCATTGTAAAAGGACAAATCATTGATGCAGAACTCTAGAGTTTCTATATTGGAGAAATAATCCTCGAATTAAATCAAGAGCATATGGAAGAAATACCCCAAAGAGCCAAGAAAAAATCAGTTGCCAACACATAGTATGAGAATAGATGTCCCTAAAATAATCGTCCCTATTTACAACCAAAGAGGTGGGTTGGTTCCTCTATCATTCCCAAAAATATACTCCATTCCACCATTTTGCATAGTTTTGTCCCATCTGAATATCCTGTTGTAGATGTGATGCGTCCCTTCGTGGATTTGATCGTTATTGGGAGGGTTTGGCATGGACACCATGATGTTCCCCTCAAAGGTGTTCGTAGTTGGAAATATAGAAACAACATCGCTCAGTTATTCTATAAACCCCTATCCACATGTGGAGAAAACCATGAAATCTCTTGTGGAGAGCCTTAAGAATCCATTGCAAGAATGTCACCAATAGGCATGCATGCCTTAGAATTCATCTCAAAAAATTCCTCAAAACACAAAAGGACAAACTTAAAAGATTCACCACGACCATTATTCAGAACCACTAAAATGTCTGATAAGCTTAAGTATATTAACTTGGATATTGAGGTGGTGGGGTGTAATGTCACCATTTTTTGAATTCCCTTATGTTGCATTTTGGGATGCCTTCGAGAGTAGCCAATTGGGGGTGATAGTGATATTAAGATGTTTTGAGGAGTTTTATGGGGTCAACTTACATTATTTATCATATTTCATTATCATAATCCATTCAGCGTAATTTGTCCTTGGTTTTGCTGCATTCCAATACACTGAATGTTCTATTTGGGGCTTGTTTCTTGGAGAAACACCTTAGTGTAATAACTGTTGGAATCAAAATGAAATTATATACATGATAGGATGATAAAAAATGAATTTCATTGGTAGGATAAGTTATAAGGGTGAATTAAAAGTCAATTGAATGGAAAAAGGTGAATGGGGTATAAAAGAGAGATATGGGCTTCTATTCTCTTATTATGTTGATTGATATTTTGGTGTCTAGCCTATTGACTAGAAAACTCAAGGTACTTGGGGGTTTTTAGGGTTTTGACTAAATAAATGATAGAGATCAGCGGCGATGGATAAATATTCCACCTTTCCTGATCCAAGCTTGGCCAAGGTGGTGAAAGATTCTACCCTCACCATTCTAGTTCAGTTTCAGATTAGATTCAAAACAAAATCGTGGAAGAAAAACATAGGTTTCAGGTTTTTCTATGGATCTAGGCTGTACTGTTCATGGTAGAAGAGTTCATGGGGACCTGTGGACCTTGGATATGGGAGAGATTTCAGTTATGAAGTGTTATCAATCAATAGGGAGCCATTTTTCATCATTTTATTGAGGATTTTCATGCCATATTCATTATTTATTCCAGTTGTGAAAAATCCATTAAGGAGGGCATATTTACCCCTGGAGATATTGAGTGGGAGGTTTCAGATATTCAAAAACTACCAAGGGATCTCTTCCCATGAGAATATATCCTTCATACATAGATGATTGAAACCATTCTTGTGAATTTTGGAGGACAAAAACAACAATTAAATGATACTAGGATGTGCATTAGCTAGGGAGGGTGCAACTGTCTTAGTTATTCAACAATTTGAAGGAAGGAAACATTATTGGTTCAATAGATCCTCTGTATCCAGTTATTGGAGGCCAACATAAGCCTATATATCTATTTGTTAATGCAACTTGGAGCTATATTCATCCACATTCATTATCTATCCATATATGTTACATATATGTCCATATCTTGTAGTGAGGTTATCATATTTATTAATAAAATATAGATATGAAGTATTATGCCCATCTCCTTGTGTTATTATTTGTATCTTGTTTCTTAATTATTGCTTCTTCATATAAATCATTTACTACTGCAAAAACCATAAGAATAAACCCGAGCATGACTCAAGAAGATCAAACCTTCAAATTGTTTGAAAAAATACCACAACTAGAAAACAAAAAACCAAGAAAAACCATTTTGAAACATTATAGTGGTATCAAAGTGAATTTCTTATCCAACCCATGATTTTGTGATATATTTATGGAGGGTGAATTTGAGGCCATGGAAAGAGTGTATAACTCTTAGCATGGATTATTCTGGAGATAGGTCACCTTGGGTGAGTATTGCAATATCAAATACAAGAAAAGACCAAAGGAATATTACAGATATTTGATCACAGAGAGGACGATGTATGGGTGAGTCTTACCCAATGGAAGGGTTATACCTAGGTTTCAGATAAGCAAAGAAGTGAAGAGAAAATAAGGGAATTAGAGCCTCACAGATCAGTGAGAAATAAGGGAAATGAACTTTACTACCATTTCCAAGAGCCTTGGGAGCCAGATCATAGCTACAGGGGAAAGGGGAAAGTGCATTATGTTGAGGTGCACTATGACAGTGATGATGAAGAGGATACATGTGATAAGGATAATATATTGGAAACAAGGGATGCATCATTAGTAGATCTATCTTCTGAGGTTAGCACAGATGTGGGACAAGTATAGGAGCTTGATATGGAGAGGAAAACATCTCAATTTTACCATTTTGGTTGGACATGAGGTGTATGTGGATGAGGAGTTGGCCTTATATGATTCATTAGATTAGTCCCATGAGGTCAGTGAAGCACACACATCTAATGGAAAAAGTGATGAACATGGTGCCTGTGAGGGCTCAGATGTGTTGACACCTAGGAATGATGAGATTCAGATGTTAAGTGACCTACCTTTGGGTGTTGACATGACTTCTAGGAAATCATGCATGGGGGATGATGGACCTCCTATGGAGTTGAGCATGAGACATTCCTCATCTTTTCAGTCGCCTATGCTAGCTACGACACATGAGGATATTAATGGCATTTAGGATGTGGTAGGTGATCCTTATGTAGTGATTGAACATGAGGGACATTTATAGCTGTAGGCCTAGGAGGAGAGGAATGACTTAGATACAAATGTCTATATACATACCTTCCAATATGGGAAGAGTGAGTCACCTATTTTGGGGATTCCATCATCAAATCATGTTGTGGAGGCTGACATATCGATGGGACACTTACTTCAAGGACCGAATTACATTGATCGGGATGCATTCCTTATTTGTCTAGATCGGCATATCGTGAATATGGACACATCAATATGGGATCCAGGTACATATGGAATTATTAGACTGTGTGCACATGAAGATACAATTGTGCATATAGGATACAGGGAAGTTCAGATTGAGGAAACAATATATGATGATGTAGAATTGCATACATGGGGACTCGGTAGCACAGTGGACCATGGGAAGTGTGGTGCCTTAGATCTTGAGGAGTGTTTTGATGAGGATTCCAGTATTGGCATTAGGATCATGATTCATGAGGTTGCACTTCAATAGGGAAGTGTTCAGGAGTCACATTATTTGGAAGGAAAATTGAGGGTCAGAGAGGACATGACCCTTGTAGCCATTGGACACATTCATGATACAAATTTGTTGGTGGAATAGTATTTTTGGAGGACCAAGATGGCATAGGATAGTTCGTATGGATAGTTTTCCATTGAGGACTTTCAGGGACTCAGAGAGAGAGTTACTTTAACACCCCTATTTCCCCCAACATGTAATCAATCATAAAATAGGATTACCATGCTAAGATATGCAAACGATGTAAATGAATTATTGATAAATTGCCCATAAATGACTATTCGGGGGTCAAGCCTTGAATTATGATCCATGATATCTTTATAGGAAAGAATCAGTTAATGAAGGAAAGGATTGGTGGTTGAATAATCAACCACCCCCATGAATGGAAACATGGGTTGTCAGCCCAAAGTACCATAGAGACCTGCAGACCCGAGCTTCCATGTGACAGAAGGAAAACGATATGTCAGAAACATTCCTAAAGAAGGAAGGTAAGATACATACAGAGAGACAGTAAGGAAAAGGTAAAAAATGAGAAGAGACACTAGAAAAGAGAGCAAGCTCAGAAGGTGATGCGCAAACCAAAAGGAAGTTTAGAGAAAATGACCTGAAGGACCCGAACATGATCTTGACATTGAGGAAGAATCCGATAAACCTCATAGGGATACTGTGATAGAGAGAAGGTCTCTAAGAGATGGTATAGTTCCCTAGTGATATCATGGCTTGGCACAGGGGTGGCCAAAGTGTTAAAAATGAATGGATTTGAGCCTATGGTTGGGTGGAAAGACACACACCCACAGTCAGTTAGTTGGCTACAACCGATAATAGATAAGTATTCTCATACCCTATGTAATCGAGTTGTAATTGTGTAATAAAGTTGGATATCATGTGAATGTTTTCAAGGATGTGTATGTTTTCTTAATGGTTATACTGTGTCCCTTATTTACATTTAGTTGTGAATTTATGAAAGGAAAGAGTCTGTTATGCTCAGGAGAGGTAGTGCAGGTACGTATGGAGTCTCTATGAGGCAGGCAGAGGTTGAGAAATTCATAAATTATAGATTGATGAAGGAGCGAAAGGGGCACGTAGAAGGTCCTTATAAGTGGTAA
Organism: Picea engelmannii; assembly: GCA_009831015.1. Taxonomy (NCBI): domain Eukaryota; kingdom Viridiplantae; phylum Streptophyta; class Pinopsida; order Pinales; family Pinaceae; genus Picea; species Picea engelmannii. The sequence goes on along the minus strand of ML792651.1, from coordinate 146,774 downwards.
TTTCATGGGAAAGAGCGCAAATATATTAATTATTTAAGAGCTAACAAAGCTCAGGAGGAATAAAGATATTGAAGTATTGAAAGGGAAGGTTTTCCTTTGTTTGGCAGATGAATGGATGAGATCCATTCGGGAAGAGACAAGGTTTGTCATGACTATTGGATATCAGAAAGAGTGCGAAAGTTAAACCCCTAAGTCCTTCCCGAAGAATGAAGTAGCGAAGTAATGTGGACCGTGCATCTATGGATCCTTCGAGATCCCTCTTGACCATTCGATCGAGGAAAAGTGTGCATCATGTCAAGATCACGTGGGGATGCATGTGTTGAGTGATGGTGTTTCTAGGTGTGGTGAAACAGTGGAAAACTGAGAGGAGGTTATGAACTCTCGATCTAGGGACTACATGGATAGATCAAGACTGTCAGATTTAGGTCATGGTCAGCCTGACATTGACCAAATCTATGATATTTCAGTCGAGGAGTGAGTTAAAATCCTGAAGCACGAAGTCTTGAAGTAAAACAAAAGAGTTGATGTTCTATGGACGTGTGACGTAAGATCTCTCAGTGCAGAGGTTTATCACTATGGAGGATTTTTGAAGAGGGTTTTCATATTTCACCGAAGCCCAGAGTGTTACACATCAAAATTACTCACTCCAATAGTGTTGCAAGTGTCATCATTACAAGTGTTTTAAGTGTCACATCTTGTCCACAAGTGTCGCATCTTGAACACAAGTGTTGAAAGTGTCACAAACATCATACTGCCATATTACTTATGCCATGCCTCTAAAAACATCATAAGGACACTTAAGACACCTCAAAGATTAGTTTTGAGGAAGAGAAATCAGTTGACAAAGAGTAAGGGCCTTTTTCCACTGAAAGAACCACTCAAAAATGGATTTTGAAGAGGAGAAATCCCCTAACCACTGTCAGGGAGTTCTATCACTCCCTGGGCCTCTTTTTGGGAGTGTTTGAGCACTCTGCGCACTCTTTTGGGGGAACTCTACCCTTTTTGAGCGAATTTTTGGTTTGTTGGAGGAAATCAGGGGACAATCCCCTCAATATTTGAAGGTAGTTGGGTTCGAATCTTGGGTCAAGGCATGATCTTAGGGAAGATCCTCAAATGAAGGAGAGGAATCCTCAACTTATCCCAAAGATCTCTCAAGTGTTTGGGCTTCTCCAAGGTTATATAAATAGGCCTTCTCATTGTGAAAGGTACAGGAGACACTAGAGATTGATACCAAACTTATGATCCTATAAGTGGTATGAACAGAAGAGATTGGAGATGTGACACTTATGATCTCATAAATGAGATGTCATCAAATGAATCAGTGTAGATTACTTGATCAAATGGGTTGAACAAGGAGAACTGAAAGAAGTTGTTGCACCTTCATCAAAGGATTGTAAGTACTTTTACTTGTTCTCATCAATATATCAATTCTTGGCCTGTTTATTTGAAACTTATGTTCATTCCACATGAGTTTTTATTTAGTTGATAGATCTATGTTTGAGATAATATCAGTAGAGTAGGAAGTCCATTGTATCTTTGTTTGTTCTATAGGACCTATCAGGGAGCTCAGGATCAGAGCTCAACCTGGACTTTGCAGGGACAAACGTCGTTAACAAGGTACATATCTTTCTTTTTCTCCTTCGTATATTAGCTTGATTAGATCTAAAAGGATGTCAGTGTCCATGTTAAGAAATTTTTTGTCTTGGCCTTAGGAGTCTAGGGACCAAGAGGGAATCTGCTTGTCCATAGGAGGATTCACATGTAACAAAAATTGGTGACTCGATTGGGGAGGAACTTTGATTTTTGTTTCCTTTCCCAAATCTTTTTTTGTCCGTTTTCCCACTCATTTGACCTTCTCCATACTACCTTTGATTCTTAGATTTGTTTGATTACCTCTTTATTTCATCATGACCACCCTCATTTGCTGAGCTTGCTTGATTTTTTGAGTTTATGGGAATTTTTCTAAACTTTTGAAGCTGAGAGATCCCCTGGCCTTGCTATCAGAGTGCCAACACTCCCTGGTGGTATTACACAGAGCGTTGGAATGCTCTGGTGCCCCTTACACCAGGGTGCTACCCCCTTTCTGTGAAAAATCCTCTAGTTTTTCAATTTCTGGGTTCAATTTTTGTTTTTTGCACTTGCTCAGAGTCTCATACTCTCATTTCATCTTGTATTGGCCTTCAACACCCTGCTTTATAAGGATTGATCCTCTTTTGTTTGGAAATTTGAATTTTTCTTTCCTTTCCTTGAAGTCGCTCTTTGTCTTTGCTGACCTAGAGTTAAATTGCTATTTTCTTCTCGTTTATATGACTGAGTGAAAGTTTTTGTGAGGAAATCCAAACGTCCATGAACCTTTCCATTTGATATTTGAGGTCTGTTTTCCAACATTTCTCTTTTGTTTGAGGTTTTTTGGTTCTTGTTTGCAAATTTGGTTATCTTTGTCCTTGTTGTTTATTCACAACGAGAGTGTGTTTTTTTGTTTGTGTAAGGTTTCTTCTGATTGTTTAATACTGAAGTTTGATTGACGTTAGAAGTTTTACATCTAATTATCATTCACATATAAGCAAAAGCACATATTTTAGTGATTGGTTTGGATATTAGAAAGTATTTCTGAAATTTCTAGCATTGCATTGGATTTGAGTGAGAAACAAATTGATTGACAACATTGCATATTAGTGTTTGATAGTGAAACCAACTTTTCTCCTTCCCTTAAATAGGCATTCATCGAAAGAAATGATTGCTTATAATATTTTATGAATTTTTGGGGAATTGAGTCATAACACCATCAGTTTCACTTTCATACACCTTTTGAGTAAAGAACAACTGTAAAATGAATGCTAATTAAAAATTATCTAAAACATTTTGTTCTTTCGATCTTCCACCAACATTAGACTAGGATTAGCACATTGGATTAGGGTGTTACTAAAACTCTCCAAAGTTTTCAAAACAAACATTATCATCCTACGATAGGGAGAGTCAAATCCAATTGTCGTATAGGCTTTTTGGGATCCCCCTCTCACACAGGGGTTACACACGAGGTCACATTTAGGAGAATTATGGAGATTATCCCTCCGTGGTTGAATTGTTTGTAGTGGTCAAATAGTATATTTGGGGTCACTTAAGGGTATACGCACGATTATGTGTGGGATCCTCTCGAGTTGATTTTGGACTTGTTATCCTGCCCATACGTTTGGATTGGACTATCGACTATACCTGCCCAAGGGTTGACTACGAGTTGGTTTCCTTAGTTGCCATAATATTTAGGTACTTAAACTAAGGTGATGGTGAAGGGAAGTCTCACTGTACCTGGAACAGGCATTGGTGAAACTCACTCAGTCTCCTTGGAGGGTAAATCCACAATTATTGGGTGTAAGCTTGCACCAAGGTGAAAGTCCGTTAAGCAAGTCACCATTGTAACTATTCCACCATATCCTAGCCCCTTCTTGACTTGATCAGGCGATGTTGGATTTCATCACCAACTAGTACGATCATCGAGATAAATTTGTTTTCTTGGTTTTGATTCCTAGATTTTATTAGCATATGTTGTTTCTTTTTATTAGTTGGCCCTAGATTTTCAGCGTGTACTGTTATTCTCCAAAATTGAGCTTGTATATGATAAAGGTCATCGTCAATCGTGTAGGATGCAAGGGCTTCCTCCGTAAGGCTACCAACCCTTACCTCCTAAACCTCCAGAAGGCAACTATCATGGAGAGGTAGAAAATCAATCTGATGCTGGGAGTGTTGTTTCTCCTATGTTAGACAATCAAGAAGGCGCTTTGGTTACGGTTGAGAACCCCACTCCTCAAACTACATTTTTGTTGGAAACCCCTCTCGAACTAGTTTTGCTTCATTTAGACTCCCTTGGGAACATCATAGACGAAGAGGTCCCATAGTTACCTGCGAGAGATTTTACCAAAACATATATGGGGTCCACAGAACCAACCTTTGGTGATGAGTATAGGACTCTTGTTCATCCTACCACTACAGTAGATACAAATCCCACACCTACTCATTCTGTATGGAGGACTTCATTAGGACGCGATCTCTATGAGCATTTTGAATCCTTTCGACAACCCTTTAATCCTCATGACCCTCCTGTTAAAACTGGGCCATGTGGTCAAACTACGAATCACTCCATCAATCATGTCATTAACCCTACTATTACGTCAGCACAAGTCCATCCTAATGTTGGACTCATCACCTTAACTCCTTCCCAAGGAACTTCGATCCCTAACCCCACTTTTACAAACTTTCACTCTATAGGTCCACATGTCTCACACGATCCTGCTGGGACATCTTTGCACTAGAGAATGTAGACCCTTTCCATCCAAATACAATTGACTGGAGGGAAACCACCATCTAGTGGATCTATCCCTCCTAGAAGACCACCATCCTATGGCAGGCCTACCCCTCTTGGGGGACAACCCCCTTTTCATGTTCTTCCCAGAGGTCAACCTCCCTTTGCCAGTCATACCCTAATCGTTAATCCACTGTTGGAAGTGGGGAAACCTTTGTTTGCTGGAAACCCTTCACAATACTTGGGAGTATCTTCAGGAGGAACATTTACCCAATCCCATGTTGGGGGGCACTCATATCATAACCCACAAGGAGGAGTATCAAATCCTATTCCTTCTGGACCATCTTATGGACAACCTTATCCAGGCGACATCCCAAACACAACCTAGAGTCCTCAAGGACAACAACCTTATCCTTCCCAAGGGCCTAATGTTTATCCTCCCCCTAATGTGTATCTTCCTTTGGGATCTACTTCTTACCCTCCTCAAGGGAAACATTTTTATCCTCCTTATGGGAAAATGACTCACTCGACCTATAACGCTCAGAACCCATCGGGTTATGAAAATGTTTCTCAAGCATCATCGAATCCTACTTATCATGGTCAGAAACAACCATATGTAGGAGGACCTACTAGTTACAATTATCCACCTAACCTAGTTTATGGTTCTACTGATGTTCCTATGCCACACCAGTATCATCCACAAATTAACCAAAAATTACCTTTCCTCGTGACTCTAGATCTCCCAGACTTTTCTCGGTTAACCAATGTTCCTATTTTTCATTCACCGATTTGGCCAGTTATTCTAGCTAAACTTCCTTCTCATATTCCAAAATTTGATGGAAAATATGGAGAAGATCCAAAAAACCATGCGATGACTTCAATTTGTGGTGTTCATCAAACTCCCTCATCAATGATTCTATACGTTTGCATCTTTTCCAGTGAACACTTACGGGATCTGCAGCAAAGTGGTATATTGAACTACCACGTGCTTCCTTTCATCATTTCAACTCCCTTGCCATGTCTTTCCTCACGCACTTTCAACTACCTATTTGCTACAAGATGGGTACTGAACTCTTGACCTTCCTTCATCAAACTGACTCTGTGCATATCTCTGACCATATTCATGAGTGGAGATGACGATGAAGGATGATAAAAGTAATCATTCTTGACATATTATTGGTGGAGTGGCTTACTAAATCACTTTTACCCCTGATCGCTCGCGATTTCTCTATGGGTGGAACGGTCATGGAGGAAGAAACCATTTCTCGCGCTCAGTACTTATATTTGGTTTATTCACAATCTAGTACTTTGTATGATTTTCTTCCAAATGATTCTCGAGCTAATACCGATCCATGCAAACCGTCATCCTCATCTCATGCGGATGGTGTTATCGGTTCCGTCAAAACTCAATCTACTTCCCCCCAAACTCTCAATGATCTCTTCTACTTCCCCCCAAACTCAGATCTCTGAGGTGAATGCAGTTCAATCTTCCCCTTCACAACAATCCAGAGGTGAGAAGAAGGAAAAAAATAAATAAAAAAATACCAATAAGAATGAACAACCAAAAAATCAATCTCAAACACCTGCTACCGAAAAGAAACAACAATGGAAACTCAAATTCTTGTGTATCATTTGTGGTGATGATCACTACACTCGAGACTGTCCACATCATGATGAAGTGTCCAAACTTTTCCATGGAAATTCGGAACCCGTTGTGCTTACTCATCCGTTTCCACAGCAACAATCCATGGTTGCTCAAACCCCCTCTCCTGGGGGAAGTTCTAGCCATCCTCATTATGAAGCCTCGACAAGTGTACATATTTAGATGTTTAATGGGATTAATTTTAGCACTCTCTCTAAGACATACGACACACCAGGTAACCCTGACAAAGGAAAATTCACTGATGGTACTGGTACTTTACCAGATCCATCACCATCCTCCGTTAGTCCTCCATTAGTTAATCCTCCATATAGACCACTTCATATTGAGAAACCTACATTCGACTATATCTGACGCCCTCCTAAGAGAACTATCTGTAAATCTACCTTTAATCTTAGTTCAAGTGCCACCCAGAACTACAACATTGTTGAAGATTTGGCTCAAGCATTGTGTGTTATGTTTGTGTTAGAAGTTCTACAGCACTGCCTCAGTCAATGTAGAACGCTCTTGGTCGCTATTGGTGTTGTTGATCCCAAGTCGTCCAACCATATCATGTTTAACCTGGACAATTAAACATCTTGAATCTCCCACCAACTTGCTTTCCAAGTTGATGTTGTTTTTAACAATCAACAAATCCACCGAACCATCTTCGATGAGGGAGCTTCTACTTGTGTCATATCTTTAGCATGTTGGAAAGGTTTAAAATCACCCACACTTAACAAATACCCAATGATTTTACATGCATTCTATGTGCGAGGCTTTCATCCCCATGGGATTTTACAGTCCCTGCCCATCCAGTTGGCAAACAAAGCTATCACTGTTGATGTTGAGGTGGTCGATGATCCCCTTGATTACAACTTATTACTTGGAAGAAGTTGGTTTTATGCTATGACTATTGTTGCTTCGTCGGTGTTTCGATGTGTACAATTTCCTCATCAAAGAAAAAATTTCACTGTCAATCAGTTAGATTACTATACACTTGACGCTCGCGCTCCCACTACCAACAACATTCCTTTCTTGGGAGACCACAAGATCACATATGAAAGCGTTAGTGTTGGATTGCTAAAATATTCTATCCTTATGGGTACATTCACTACACCACTTCCACTGACTACACATCATATTTCCACAATCGATATGATTTCGACCACATATTATCAATCTTTGGAATCATCTGACCCTTGGATTGTACCTAGTCCATTGGAATTCGATGTACTAGGTGACACTATACCACTTAGTCCAGCTGAAACATCATACGTTGTTGTCCAATCTGCTTCTCTCTCTTCATATGAGCAACATCTATTGACACCCGACAATTACTCGATGCCATCATGGTTAAATTCCTTATCGTCTGCAATTGACTACATCTCCCCAATTTTTCCTTTTGATGAATCTATTATGGAAATGTTGAGCATTGACAAGCTATCTTGGGATAACAACCATCATTGATCTTCTTTTCTTCCCCCTCGTGAAGAAATTCCGGAAGATATACACTCTATATTCCCTCTTGATGTTGATTTTCCATTGTCTCCCATTTCTTCAACTTCAGATGATTTGGATCTAGTTGTTGACATGGTGATCTCTTCGGTAGGGATATTGGAGCCTTATCTCCTTACCCCTGTCATGGCACTTGACATGTGTTCCTTCCAATTTTTTTTTTCCATCCAATGAAGATCTCTTGGAAGTCATGATCGAGTTTTGTCCCTTGACATGGGGGCCTTCCAAATCATTATTCTCTTGGAAGCCATGATCAAAGAGAGTCCACAAGCACATTTTTCTTCTCTTTGGAAAGCTCATTAAAAAATGAAAAAAAATATTTGAGCATAGTTTTCCTCTCTATAGCAAGCTCGTTAAAAAATGAAACAACAATCTAGGTATTGAACCTAGAGCCCTGAGCATAGTTCTTTTCCTGTGTCAATATCATTAAAAAATGAAACAGTCACCTCTCTTGAACCTTCATTTCATCCACTCTTTTCCTTTTTCTCCATATAGTAGAGAATTTGGGGACAACCTCAAAGTCAGCGAATGAATTGAATCTTGGAGGGCATGTCTCCGGCCTTTGATGATCATTCTAGATTTAAACCACTAACTTTCAAGCTTGGGGCATACCGAGCCGAGACTTTGTTCTTTATCGTACTAGAAAAAACATGAGAATGTAACCGAGTAGAATTTTATCACTTTTTTGGACTCACATGGATAAATGAAAGAGGAACCTCTTGGATTCGTCTTTGAGCTCTTTTCAGACTCTCTAAACATTAAAATATTACAGAGTGATCTTGCTTCCTTTTCCACTCGTTAAAAGGTTTGAAATGGTGTCTTTCGAGTGATAATTTATTTCTTTTTTGGCCTCGTGAGACTAACATTACAAAAAAGGACAACATTGGAGTCATATTTAAGTTTTTTTCAGACTCTCTAAATATGAAAACCACTGATTTTACCTTTTCTGGACTCGTTAAACAATCATACATTTAAGGGCCCATACGGGACCAAACCCTTACTTCTTCTCGTTTGTTAAACAAAGGAAGAGGAACTTACTGAAGGTGAGTTATATCAAGCAAGTGTTACCCTCCTCGAGATCATTAAATTAACAAGAGGTACTTGTTTATCTGGATGGGGGAAAAATTGAAGGAAGCAAGCCAAGCCGTTTTTTAGAATACTACAAGTAACTCTTATGGTTTCCCTTGAACATGACACTTTGCATTTGCATACATTTTAATATGTTTAACCTCTGCATTGATACAATCCCATGAGTTTATTTTACTCCTTTGGGTCACATGATGAAATTCACCGTATCCACTGCATTATTGTATTTTGTTCCATGCCAAGTTTTTGCTATTGTGCCTCACTGTTCAAGTGAAGTATCTGCCTCGAGAGTCATCCATCACAAATATCTTGTTTCAATACCCGTGTCAGTCCATGTTCATTTGATCTACCAATTAAATATCTGTGTCAGTTTTGTGTCATTGATGGGGTATACATCAAGGCCCTCCTTCAACGATTCTATTCTTGTCAACTTCAACACATTATCCAGGAACTAGACTTAGAAACTAGTTAGTACCTTGGGACCTGCATGCCTCAATGGCAGGCCTCCTTGCGTCCAATAGTGGGTTTACATCATTTACCTCTGATCGGATGATTCCATGGATGTTTGACTTTATCTCATCTACTCACATTTGCTGGAATGTACTAGGGTACCTTGGGAATCATTGACATCAATCGTGATCTCCCTCGCACTTCTTAATGGTTTAACTAATTGACCAGTAATCAAGTGGTTTATTCCATGTTCGACATCAGGACATCTATTCACATGGTTAGATTCGTAATACATCGAGGTCAGTAAGAATACCCTGGGTTGATTGATCATTCTTATATGTGCTTTTCCCAGGTTGCGAAGGAGTTCTTTTGAACTATGACACATATAATGTTACATAGCTACACTTTGTATTGGTTGTGGATATGTCTTGTCATCGCATAGATACACTGTGTATTCTTCATGGCTACAATCCGTTCACGTCATAGGAGTATAGATCCACATTGTATCTTTAGTGGATATACCATTTTTTCAATATAATTATGGATCCGCGATGTATTTTATGGAGGTCATACCTAAAAAGTCTTTATCACTCAAGCATAGGTATGCTTGCCTTAGGTTTGAAACATGTCATAATATTTGTTTGATGGTTTTGTGCATATTTTTCCAGTCTCTCTGCATCCATACCCTTGCTTGAAAAATTCTACAAATTACTATAGTCATCACATCTTCTAACTTCGTATTTTGGGGGGCAATCTGTTACACATCGAAATTACTCACTTCAATAGTGTCACAAGTGTCATCATTACAAGTGTTGTAAGTGTCGCATATTGTTTGCAAGTGTTGCACCTTGACCACAAGTGTTGCAAGTGTGATGAACATCATACTACCATATTTCCTATGTTGTGCCTCTAACGACATCATAAGGACACTTAAGACACATCAAAGACTAGTTTTGAAGAAGAGAAATTAGTTGATAGGGAGTACACACCTTTTTCCATTGAAAGAACCACTCAAAAATGAATTTTGGAGAGGATCGCTACCCTACCCACTGTAAGGGAGTGCTAATGTTCCCTGGGACTCTTTGGGGGATAATTTTAGTGCTATGTGCACCCTTTTGGGGGAGTGCTACCCTTTCTGAGAGAATTTTTGGTTTGTTGGAGGAAATCAGGGGACAATCCCCTCAATATATGAGGGTAGTTGTGTTCAAATCTTGGTTCAAGGCATGATCTTAGGGAAGACCCTCAACTGAAGGAGAGGAGTCCTCAACTTATCCCAAAGATATCTTAAGTGGTTGGGCCTCTCCAAGGTTATATAAAGAGGCCTTCTCTTGGTGAAAAGTACAGGAGACACTAGAGATTGATACCAAACTTATGATCTTATAAGTTGTATGAACAAAATAGATTAGAGATGTGACACTTATGATCTCATAAATGAGATGTCATCAAAGGAATCATTGTAGATTACTTGAGCAAAGGGGTTGGACAAGGAGAACCAGAAGAAGTTGTTGCACCTTCATCAAAGGATTGTAAGTACTTTTACTTGTTCTCATCAATATATTAATGCTTGGCCTGTTTCTTTCAAGCTTATGTTCATTGCGCATGAGTTTGTCTTCAGTAGATGGACCTATGTTTGAGATAATATCAGTAGAGGAGGAAGCCCATTGTATCTTTTTTTTTTCTACAGGACCTATCAGGGAGCTCAGGATCGGAGCTCAGCCTGGAGTTTGCAAGGAAAAAAGTCGTTAACAAGGTACATATCTTTCTTCTTCTCCTTTGTATATTAGCTTGGTTAGATATAAAAGGATGACAGTGTCCATGTTAAGCACTTTTTTGTCTTGGACTTAGGAGTATAGGGACCATGAGGGACATATACCTCTTCTTCCTTTTCACATATTATCTTAATTAGATCTAAAAAGAATTCCAGTGTCCATGTTAAGCACTTTTCTGTCTTGGCCTTAGGAGTCTAGAGAACAAGAGGGAATCCTCTTGTCCACAAAAGGATTCACCTGTAACATGGAGGCATGAAGTCATCATGGGACATTGATCTCGAAAGAGAGTAGGGAACATTGATCCCTTCATGTCAGTTCAGAACTTCGCCACTTCGGATTTCAGAGGAATTGGCACGTGGTGGATTGAAAATGCTCAAAGCCTGAAGTTCTAGAGTGATGAAATAGGAACCTATGGTCTTGGCATCCGATCATATACCATGGTCGTATGTGATGATATTCGAAGAAAAATGGGATAGGCCCTAATTCAAAATTTGGAGGCCAAGGTCTCGAGCACCGAATTTCCCTGCTATCTAATGTGTTAGCCGAGGGTTAGTCCTAGTCGATGGATTGGTTGGTGAATGGATATTTACCATAGGCATAGGAGAACTGGAAGCTTCAGGATATCGAAGAAATTGGGATAAACTATTTCTAAGTTGGATCTATGTGGAAGCCACATGGCCCCGACCAATGTACACCCGAGGAACCTGGGAAGGGTATATCTTCCAGTTCGATCTTGGTTTTGAGCATGGTGTTGGCACAGGGGTATACCCAGGGTTCAGTGCTTCAAAAATGCACCAAAAATACCCTAACTATAGACCCTTTCGGCAACACTTGCGAAGCATATGAAGTCTCACCTGAGGTAGAGGCAGGGGTGGTTGCAGGACTCAAGTGTATGTAACCTTAGCTAGGACAAAGATCTATGATTACACCACTCTAACAAGAACTTAACAGTTATCATTCACCCTTATTCACATCGTAGATATAAACCTTAATTACAGATAAACATAGTATTCAACAAGATATAACACATCTAAGCACTTATCATGGAGAGATGGATTAGATCTAACATTCATTCACATTACCAGGCACTAAGATATCATATTAGATTTATCTAAACATTCATTACTGCACTTAAGCTTAAATTATATACACAAGACAATAACCAGAATGCATAAAGAAATTATAACACAGGATATACGTGGTTCACCCTAGTGTGGGGCTACGTCCACCAACTCTTATCTTCTTTATTATCTTCGTTCAAGCTTCTTACAGGCACAGAGAATCAAAACCTTAATCCACATTGGATAGGAGATCTTCATGCCCCTCGCCAGATCCTCCTTCCCCAATTTATATCACAACACAAAGCCTCCTTACACAGTATTTGCACAATGCACTGTAGATGACCCACACTTAGCTCTACAACCTCAACATACACTGAGCACAAAGCTTCTTACAATTACTTTCACATAGAACAATACTTATCTTCTAGCATCACATCCATACATTCTTACTTACATCGCCTAGATTTCTATTTATACAATACAAAATGGGCCTAAACATGGGTAAACCCATAGTCCGACATCCCGTACCCATTACATAACCCCTAATCCCAAAAAATGCCTTAAGAAGGGGTTGATATCCCGTGATCTCTTCTTCGACTTGTGCTCAGCCTTCGACCAACTTGTTGAAGTGCCAAAAGAGTTCAAACATGAACAAGGATCGCCAAAACTTGGTCTAGGGAAAACAAGCCCCCATCACTCACCTGTGACTCGTTCCAAGTCACTCTAGTCTAGGTAACTCTACCTCAAGATCCTTGAGCTTGCCTCGAGCTGCTTCAACCCGTTCTTGCACCAAGGCCTCCTACTTGATGAACTCTTGAATAACTACCTCGTTCATAGGTCCCTCTAAGTGTTTTTCTACTGAAGTGACTACTCATTCCAACTCTACTCCTTTGCCTTAAATCTCCTCAGAATGTAGGCAAGCTGCATCTAGAATGGCTGGAGCTTCACAGTCACTTCTATGACTTTACTCTATATGGAATGGACTTGTTGCTGAGTCGTGTGTTGTTCTTCAGAAATTTTCATTTTCTTAATCACTGACAAGGTCTTTAACTACACTTGTACTATTGTTGCTTGCTACTTTTCTTCCTCGAGCTACGACTCCAGTGTTTTCAGTTCAAGGTCCTCAGTAATGGGTTCATAATTCTACACACTATGACTACTAAGTTGTTTACATTCCAAGGTTGATGCTTTGATTCTCTGGATTGCACTTCGAGCGGTTTATTATCGTTGGTCTCGCACTTCCTACGAAGTGCTTGGCACTGTTTGTAGCTCCAGTTTTTCTATTCTCTATTGAAGCTACTAAATGGCTTCAACAAGCTTCACCACTTGATTCTCCATTGGGTACTCCTCCATTTTCTTTGAGCCCATTGCAGAGCCAAGTGATCTGTTGACTTCTTATTTAACTCCAACCTGATTCGTGAGTAGTTTTTATTTCTCTTCCTGGATTTGTGCTCTATCCTCTTTGAACTTGACTTGGAGGTCATCCTTCTCTTGTTGCACAACTCGATGTTTTTCTATGACTTACTCTTGTGCTTACTTCAGGGCCACTGTGGCCTATTCATTTTCTTCCTTCACACGATGAAGGCAAGCTTCAATCTCATTAACTGTTCTATGGAGTTGGGTAGTCTCATCTCCCAACTTTGTTTCATCTGATGGTGGGGGAGTAGTGGACACTACGCGGCTGGAGTGAAGCGTGTGTTGTAATCCTCTTAGTTCTACTTCAATTCTTTCATACATGGCTTCTTGTTTGGCTTCTCCTTTTTGAAAAATATCTTCTGAGGCGTTTGATACAGCTGCGATAATGAAGTCAAAGTCATCGACCATGAGTATAGTCTGCAGCTTTGGATTACTAGATTTGGACTTCTTTTACGATGTAGGTTTCATGGGGAAACCTTTATTTTCTTGGATGTCTCTGTGTCATCAGGGGGATTTTGTGGCGGTGTTACTTCGACTTCCTTCTGTTTGTCTTCTTCTCCTTCTTTCTCTTTTTTGTCCACTTCGTCGTCTCCTCCTCCACTAGGTGAATCTAATGCAGTCTCTTCTGATGTGTTGTGTATTTCCTATACATATTCCTTCTTTTTCCTCCTACTACTATTGGGTGCATCATACTCTTCGCGAGTAACCACCAGACTTCCAATGAGGTTGGGGTTGGATAGTTCTTCCTGGTCGACTGGTATAAGTAACTTTGTGGGCCATTCCTTGGTAATTTCTTCCAGGTCCTCCTCTTTTATCTTGTAGTAGGACTAAATCTCTTCTTTACTTTTGTTTGTGCACAGAGTGACATAAATAAAATGCTTATATGCGCGGAACTTCATAAGGGGCCTAAAACTGTCCAGGGTGTTCGGTGTCATATGAGGAAAAGGCTCAATATCCCTCTTTAGCTATAGGCAGTAGGTATGAAATACAACGTTCGACTACCATTGTTTCCCCATATCACTCTAATACTAGAGCGTGGTGAACTTTGTAGCTAGTTGCTCGAATGGATCAATGTTAGGGAAGGCTGCACCTTCCAACATCTCCCAAGCAGTGAACATGATCAGGATCAACAACCAGCTAAAATGGAACTCATAGCCTTGATCCTGAGCTTCTTGACAATCCATTTCTAACTGATTGACTAGGTAACTGGCCCAATTCATTTGTAGTCCTTTCACACATTTTACTGCGAGGTCAATGACAAACCCTGTGACCTACGTGGGTCTGTTCTTTTAGACTAGCTTACCAGCAATCAACTACCAAGCAAGGTGAACTACGTCATTCTGAATGGAGGATACCTTGTAGCCTCACACCCCTTTCTCTACATCATCGTAGGTGTCTTTGATCTTTTGTGCCAAGGCGTAGTCTGTAGCCTTTCCTAGATAAAATTCTTGCGGGTCTGGTCCATGCATGCTCAATCCAGTGATCCTATGGATCAACGCCAGATCTATGATGATGCGTCTGTCTAACCATAAATACCCTCCATGGAAGCACGAAAACAAGAGCTTAATGCATGCTTTAACTTCCTAGTGCCTTCTAAAATGTGGTATCTTCATCAGATTCAAAAAAGTGGACCTTATGATGTCCATAGTCCATGGTTAGAGGATGATCTTTGACTTATTCCCCTTCATCTTGGTAAAATATTTGTGAGGTGTGAGCATGCCATATCTATTGTGGTCTCCAAGGTTATAGTCACTGATATTCAAGGTTGGAATCCTCTCTAACTATGGTCCGACTACTTGTATTCCCTTCGGGAGGTACACAGTGATGACTGTGTAGTCGAAGTCCCTTGGAAAACCGTCATGACTCACCACACAGGCCAGAGGTGGGATGTAGTCAAGTAGGATGGATGAAATTATCTTTGCATTTTCCAAGTCATCACGATGCTTGGTTCTTTTCTCGATCGCAACTCGAGATGGTCCAAATCCATGAGCAATCGATAGGGAGGCGTGCACTCCTTGCATCGATGAGGCTTGAATGCCTGTGGACATCACCTTCTCGACCATGCGGACTATTAGAATATCTTCGATGTCTTTTTTTGTTGTGCTAAGTGCGTCCGACATGCACACTCGAGATCTGATATCTTAAGTTGGTGAAAAATACTCAATGTAATAGAATGGATGGTGATATCTCAATGATCACTGCATGAAATAAATTAGTTCTATGTGGGATCAGATAATCACAATTGGAAAAAGGTGTTCTTGATGCAACGCTCAACAGGATAAATAGATATTATCATAATGGACTCTTCCAACAGGATGGAACGCTTCAATCATTGGAGCTCCATCTATTATGGCACGGTCCCAATGGTATGAGGGCAAACATTTCGACAATAACTACATTTCTATCTGTTTTGGAGCATCGTTCTAATGGTCAGGAATCCTCCAACGGTCATATTGCTTCGTTGTGGCAAACTGACAATCTTCGATGTACTCATATTCCGACAGAGTTGAAGTTCTGGAAACCTTCCTTCTGCGAAGTCTTCCATGGAACTTCTTCCAATTTTTATAACTTTTCTCTCTTCTTACTGAGCTTTCTGGCTTTCTTTCTTGTGACCTGAATCATTGGTTTCCTCTTTCCATTATCATTCTTATCTCCTCTTGGCATGATAACTTTGCATTGTGGAGGGTCTTTCATAGGATTCAAGGGTAATACTTCTTCTCTTTCTGCGGTAGGTTCTCTACTCTAGTATAGACAGGTGTCTCGAGTCTTCCTATTTCATTTCAACTTCAACATCCACATCTTTGATCCTTAGTATCTTCGATTGGTTCTCTTGTTCTTCTAGTAAGTGCACTATTCTCCTAGCCATGAAATTTCTTAGTTCTTTCTTTTTCTGTTCTAGATCCCCCTCTTCTTGTTTCCTTCATATCTGGTCTTTCTTAATCCAGGTTTTTCCTAACAAAATAGAAAATGGGGCGTTTTTCTCAACAAATTTAACAATCTCAGATTCTTCTTCTGTTGAAGTGTCCTGAGCACTCATAGATTCCTGGGTAAGTCTTCCACATAAGATTATCATCTTTCCTCTAAATAATCCTATTCCTCCAATTGAAGGAGCCATAACAGGATTTCAAAAACTTTCCCACATTCTTTCTTTCATGATATTCACCCATGTTTCTTCATCCAGAACACAGTCTATGTTGAAGTCTCATATTCATGTTTCTATGTACTCTTTCTCTTTTAAGACCTGTGATAATTTGATAGCTCTGTGATCATTCAAGGTTTCTTTCATCTGTAGTAATATAGTCTCTAATTATTTCCGGGGCTTTATCATATCCTTAGTTTCTTGGCCTATCTCATAGTTTTCTTGTTTCATATTCATATTTTCAACTTTAGCAATCATTCTAGGACAATCCAAAACTTCATGGTCCATATATTTACAACAAATACAACTAGGTATTCTACGAGAGCATTCCTTAGCAAGATGTATTGGTCTTCTGCAACTATAACAAAGAGTTATTCCTCTCTTTCTCTTAAATGATGTCCAACCTTTCCTATACTGCGCATTGGGATCATAGTAACTAACCTGCAAAAAATTCTTTCTAGGATCCTATATCCATTTGTTAGTCCAAACATTCTTTCTATGCATAGGAATAACATATATTTCATTGCTTCTATCAAATCTATTCATATCAAATCTTATTTCTTCTAATTGTGCCCTAGTTTTTAGAGTAGGACAAAACTTATCAAGCATACCTAGATTCATTCTTTTGAAACAAAAAATTTCACTTATCTTACCTTTCTCAGAGCACAAACCTTCAAGGTCTTACCTCTGTTCTTCATATTAGAATTCTCTTGTTAGCACAGAGCTTTGAAAGCCAAGTAGAATATTGCGCACTAAAGTAGCATTTCTATGCACAAAACTTTATTTTCTTCAGTTCCCAACAATCATAGTTTCAGGTCCTAGCAACAAAACCATTTTTTGGCACAGTGGGAGACGCAGGGTTCAACGCTTCAACATCGCACCAAAAAAACCCTAACTACCAGCTCTTTCGGCAACACCTGCGAAGAAGATGAAGTCTCACCCGAGGTAGAGGTAGGGGTGGTTGCAGGACTCAAGTGTTTGCAACCTTAGCTAGGACACTGATTTGTGATTACACCACTCTAACAAGAACTTAGTAGTTATCATTTACCCTTATTCACATCGCATATATAAACCATGATTACAGAGAAGCACAATATTCAAAAAGATCTAACACATCTAAGCACTTAGCATGGAGAGATAAATTAGATCTAACATTCATTCACATTACCAAGCACTAAGTTGTCATACTAGATTCATCATTCATTACTGCACTTAAGATTAAATTATATACACAAGACAATAACCAGAATGCACAAATAAACCATAACATAAGATATACATGATTCTCCCTAGTGTGGGGCTACGTCCACCAACTCTTCTCTTCTTTATTATCTTCTATCAAGCTTCTTACATGCACATAGCAACAAAACCTTACTCCACAGTGGACATGAGATATGCATGCACCTCACCAGATCCTCCTTCCCTGAGTTAGATCACAACACAAAGCCTCCTTACACATTTTGTGCACAAAAAACTACATATGACCTGCACTTAGCTCTACAGCCTCAACATACACTAATCACAGAGCCTCTTACAATTACTTCCACTTATTACAATACTTAAAACCTAGCATCACATCCATACATCCTTACTTACATCACCTAGATTTCTATTTATACATTACAAAATGGGCCTAAACATGGGTAAACCCATGGGACGACATCCCATACCTGTTACATAACCCCTAATCCCAAAAAATGCCCTAAAATGGGGTCAAGATCCCGCAATATTCGCATCAACTTGCGCTCAACCTTCGACCAGCCTGTCAAAGTCCCAAAAGAGGTCAAACATGAGCAAGGATCCCCAAAACTTGGTTAAGGGAAAACACATGGAGACCATGGCTGGAAGGATCTGGACGAGCATAACATGATAGAGGCCATGGATGGAGGATTTGATTTCTTGAGGAGACCAAAATTTTGATGCCCCATTCCTTAAATTGCTAACTAAGGTGTTGGGTGTGTTACAAATTAGTATCAAAGAATGACAACAAAACTTGTCCTGATTGGGCTCATGTACGAGTCGTATGAAAATATTTTTGGATGACTTTAAGGGGTAACATCCTATCTTACCACATTCTTAAGAGGTCTAGTCAAACCTCTACCAAAGAGAGGGATGAGGTCTTTCACTGTTGATAGATGTTTGAAATTTGCATGGTCTGTTGCTAATGTTTCCAAATAAAGAAGATGACTTAACTCTGCAATTGTATGTGATGTTGTACAAACATAAGATTGGGTTACCAAGGCTAGGATGAGCATGTTGAGAATATTACTTCCAAATGGAAGTCTTCTACATAAATTCCTTAAGTAGAAGGATGTAGATTTAAATATAGTTGGGATTTTACCCAACGAGATTGAATCATGCAGTATGTGGCAAAGGAAGCCTGTCATTTCTTTGAGGAATGATAGCCAATATTACAGGAGAATGAATATGCTGATGAGCACTAATAGAAAGACTTGGATGTGAACGAATGGAAAGGATCTGTAGCAGTAATAACTATTGCTTTAATGAAGGGTTAAACCTTGTATACGTGTATAATCTCTCACAGTTAGAGGAATGATTCTGGTGACCATTATCTGAAATGGGAGAGCATGAATAACTCTCGGGTTTCAAAGGGAACTGATAAACAAAATTTCTTTCTAGGTACAACAATTGTTGGGTAGGGTTTTTTCTAATCAAGCTGATAAACGAAGTTGTATAAATATAGAGTGATTGAGTGAGAAATCAGAGTAGCCTCCCTTTCTTGGTGGATAAGAAACTAACCTACCATAATTCTTGTGGGAGGAGGAGAATGGCCTCGATCCCTGACTATTGCTGAAAAAAAGGAAGAATTGTAGGTGTAATGGTCAAGACTAATTTTGACCTAAAGATGCTCTGGACTTCTGAACTAGGCTACTTAGTAAGTAGTCCAAATAATATTAGACTTTATTGTTAAAATTAAGGTAGAATTGTTGATTAAATGTTGATCCTCAATGTGGTAAAGGAATTGTTGGGGAACTTCTAAAAGACCAATGGGTTAGACTGACATCTAGTGGTGGATAGTATCCATACAGGTATAGTTGGACCCTAGTGAAGGGAATATCAAAAAGGATATCCTCAATTGAGAGATCTGTTGATCAAGACCAGCTGAAAGACAAATTGGTGGTCCTATTACCTTGAGAAAGTTTTTAATTTCACATATTGTATTTATAAGTTGGGAATCATTTTGTGGAAATTAAGGAAAGAGAGTTTTTATTGCTAGTTGTTATCGCATAGAAAGGGAAGCATAGTTATTAATATGTATGCTAAACTTCCAGGTCAATATCTTGTGAATGACTGCCAACTATCAATTGAGAGGGAAGCTCAGTGTTGAGTGTCCCCATGAGATTTGTCATAAGGATGAAAAAAAAATCCTCGGAAAAGGATTTGGAAGTCTGAAATGTACATGTGCATGTATGACATAGAAAAAGGTGCGAGCAATGAGCTTGCATGATGAACATTTGGAATGTCGTGTTTATGATTGAGTTCATGGATTTAATGCATTATGAATCTTCTTGATATGAATCCTGATAGTAATACCAGTTAGGTGTGAATGAAATTAAATGTGAAAGTGATGCACATGTATGATGTAATATTATAGGTACACTAAAGGCATGAGGTGACTACCTAAATGAGTGATATGTAAGGTAAGAATTACACTTGGCAAGATTTAGTGAATAACATGGATGCATGGTTGACTCGATTTTGAAGAGTCATGAAAATTCTGTTTTGAATGATAGCTTAAGGGGAATGTGCTCCATTACCTCAACAAAGACTACTGTAAATAGAAGAAAGAGTGGATGAGAAAGGCTGCTTTGTTTTTATGATAAGAGGCAATTGATTCTACCTTGAAGGTCACATGAGAATGATTGGGAAGAATCATGAGTTGAATGATTTTAAAATAGAGATGTAGGTGGGCTATGAAATATACCTATGGAAGCTACACACAGGATTATGATTATGCATATGGTTAAGCACATCATGGATGTAATTTAACAAAACTAGAATATATGTGAATACATAATCTGGATGCACGTAAAAAATGCATGTCCATATTCCTTAAAGAATGCTTAGTGATAAGATGAAGCTAATTCAAGGTTGAGGCCATCACATATAGTGATGGATATGCAATGAGAAGTTGCATGCTGAAGGTGTTCCCTGTGAAGAAACTGTGTAAGGACCCTGTCAGGAGAACAAAGTCACAACCCTAATAATTTCTTAAGGTTGGGAAATGGGTTGCAAAGCCTGTTTATATAGAATAATCCTAGATTACATTTTGAAAAACATCATGTAATGAATAGAAGATTAATAAATGAACATATTTGAATTAAATAGTCTTGGTTGGAGCTAGGTTAAGAAAAGGAAGTAAGGCCTTAGAAATAACTCAGCTGGGTTGAGAACCCCAGACTGTGTGGAAGGAGTTGGAAAAAAAGGGGAGAGCCCCTAACTACTTTCTTGTTGCATGTTATGTGTTCTCTTGAATGAGAAAGCTGATTTACTAATAAAATTAAATGTTTTGACACCATAGTGATGATGATTGTATTACTGCAGAAACTATTGAGAACTTTTTGTATTGCATTCATGAAAACATTTGAGGATAATGTGATGAAGTGAAAAAAGATA
This sequence comes from Picea engelmannii, assembly GCA_009831015.1. NCBI lineage: Eukaryota > Viridiplantae > Streptophyta > Pinopsida > Pinales > Pinaceae > Picea > Picea engelmannii. Next base: position 125,761 of record ML792651.1, on the reverse strand, counting down.
TGCTAGGACATTTTGAATATGTTTTATGGATTTGAATATTATGATACATGCATCTTATGTGATATTAAAACTAATGTAATTGTGATTATAATGATGCATGTTGTGTATAGAAAGGAATTGGAACTATTGAGGAAGACAATTGACAATGATGGGCAACCTCAATCAGAGGATGACCATGGGAAGGCCACTGTTGAAAAATTGTTTACAGGACTGTAAAATCCCCATGGAGCACCATTGACGAGATAATATCAGAGATGGTGCTAGTATCCAAGAAAATGTATAAAAAAATGTTCATGCCTAGGTGGAACAAGGTATGAAAAGAACGAGAGCATCGGAACCAAATGATCTCTTTTGACTCAAAAAGTTCAAAAACCTTTACTAAGAGATCGTACAAATACCTTTGATCAACTAAATATCGAGATCATGAGGATCACGGAAGAAAACCCTGATCAAATTAGGTTAATTAAGAACCTGACAGACAAAATGAACATGAGTCATTCATCGGAAAGAAACCAATCTCAGTTGTCAGATCGACTTCAAGATCCACTCGAGTTAACGGATCAAATGCTAGTTGTTTGATAATATGGACGACATGTATTTAGTGTGGAGTTTGCATATGCACATGGGTTAATGTCGAGACCTATACCCATAATTTAAATTCAATATAGTGTTGTTTTGAGTTGGGATCCTATTGTAATTCGGACGACCCATATCCATGGCGGAGATCAGAAAGAGAATTAAACTGCGAGCTAGTTGAGGTTCCACAATCCCTTGTAACTGTTGGATCTGGAGGAAGACAAATATTCACCGATGAATTGAAAACAAGGGGTTTAGATAGGATCAAAGCACCTAGAAACAAGAGTGGAAAGGGTAGTGCCTGAAAATAATAGAGCTAAGGTCACAACTCTCGATCACATGGTGAGAAAATAGAGTTCATCCAGGCTAGTCAAGGAAGGTAGAGTTTAGCACTCTATGTTAGAATGTGGTCACTGGGACTAGATCTATGGGAGTTAAGGTGCTCATAGTTAGCACATTACATGAATTTGCTTCGAGGAAATGCATGTTTGCCTAAAGGATAGACAATGAACCTTCCATTGAGGAAGGAGGACCTTACGAAAATTTTACCTATGTTGTATGGATGTCAAAGGAAAGAAAATTTGGGTGACCATGAGTGTGGGCACCTTGGTTACTAATGAAGGAAGAATGCTTGGGTGCATTCAAGAGAAAAATTTAGTTTCATGTGAATTGATTTGGAATTGTGATTATCATGTAGAAGGAAGCATAGTCTTGTTGTAAGAGTGAGCGAGGAGGAATAAGCCATATGGTGAAGAGGTTGGTTAAACTCCAACACACCATAGAAGGGTTCTTCTCACCAAGTGTGGAAGCTTGAAGATCAATGTAAGGGTGCATTGGGTATGAATGTGGCCATGAACATTGGAGCATTGATTAAAGTCATTTAATATTTGAATTGCACTTGGAAAATTTAGTATGTTCATAGGACGCTTACATAATAATAATATTTCCCTTTTGCTTTATATACCCAGAATAGATTAAAAAACTAAATTGGACTGTTAGTATGTATCATATGGAAATATATTGTGCATGAAAAGTAACAATTAGTTTGGATGAGGGAAGTTGACTTGCAAGAAGAAAGAGTCTTGGATATGGCAGCGTTGTAAGCCCATAAGGAAGACTAATTTCCTACTGAGCTAAACCACTATGGGAAGGAGAGTCCCATAATTATGAATCTGGTTCATGTGTGGAACAATTATGAAAATAAAATGTGGAATTTGGAAATATGTGGGTGACATATTTAAAAAAAAAATTGAATTTAAAATTTCTGATGGTGTCTCATGAATTTATGTATGCCTGTGATATAGGTGAGAAGAAACGATTTGTCCAGAAAGGATTGATGAAGGTTGTCAATATGTAAAAGCATGAAAAATGGCTACTGTTGAGCCACGAGAATGTCGTGGTAAGCCATGATCGCCTGTAATATGTTTTGTTGAGGTAAAGACAGCCAGAGGGATGCCTCAACAGAGAAAGTCCGAGGGTTGCCTCGATTGTAAGGCTCGATAAAATATTTGGAATTCTTCCAGTGCAAGAAAACCTTGGCAAGGCAAGATGGATCACCCAAGGAAATATATAGAAGAGAAGGGGATGCCTGAGCCTAGCCCTGGAGGGTGAGTGACTAGAAGGAAGAGGAGACTCTAATATTTCTTGTAAACTATTGGGATCATAGACATGATGGATAGTTCTTCCTATGTGAGAAAACCTTGGCAAGGAAAGATGGATCTCCCTAAGAACTGTATAACAGAGAAGGGGATACCTGAGACTGGGCCTGGAGGTTGAGTGACTGCAAGGAAGGGGAGAGTATAATATTTCTTGTAAACTATTGGGATCATGCACACAATGGGTATGTTTGGGAAAAATAGTGAGCTTGGATAGCAAGAAAACCACGTGGATGCAAACCCATGAACTACACGAATAAATATTGTGCTAGATTATGAATTTTTCCTCTTGAATTTTGAACAATAATAAGATATTTTCACAAAAAGTTGTGATTAATGTGATTTTTGTCCAATAATTTATTGAAGACAAGTGACAAAGGCCAAGAGTCTAGAAATGACCTGACCATGAAAGAGGATTGAGATTTCTGAAGAAACTGGATGAGGAATTCATAACAAGTGTTATTGAGAAAGGACAATGAGGACAATGTTCCTTTTTAAGGGGGAGGGGATTGTAACACCCCTGTTTCCCCCAGCTTGTAATTAATCATAAAATAGGATTACGATGCTAAGGCATGCAGAAAATGTAAATGTGTTATTGATAAATTTCCCATAACTAACTGTTGTGGGGTGAATCCTTGAAATATGAGCCATGATATATCTAGGGGAAAGAATCAGTTAATAAAGGAAATGAATGGTGGTTGAATAATCAACCACCCCCATGAATGGTAACATGGGATGAAATCTTGAAGTACCACAGAGACCTACAAACCTGAGCATCCTTTTGACAGAAGGAACATGATAGGTCGGAAACCTTCCTAAAGAAGGAAGGTAAGATACATACACAGAGACGTTAAGGAAGAGGGACAATAAGAGAAGAGACACCAGACGAGAGTGAAAGATCGAAAGGAAATACACAAACCAAAAGGAAGTGAATAAAACATGACCTGAAGGACCCAAACATGATCTTGATGTTGAGGAAGCATATGATAAACCTCGCAAAGATACTCTGATAGAGAGAAGGTATATGAGAGATGACATAGCTCCCTAGTGATATCATGGATTGGCATGGGGGTGGCCATAGTGATAAGAATGGATTCCTATGATCCTATGGTTGGGTGGGAAGGCACACACCTTGTTATTGGATAAATCCGTAGGTGCGGACACTAACCGATCTCCCTAGATCCACCTGGATCTAGAACAAAGCAACACAGAATATGACTCTTTCCTTAGATTTTGAACATTGAATTAAATAGGAGGCAAGAACTAATAACATACCTTATTATCTCTTCCTATGGTCTTTGTTTCTCCTGCTTCACTCTAGTGCTCTCGTGTATTCAAGACCAAGACAACACAAACCAACCAAAGTGAAGAAAGCATAAACTCAATAAAAACCTATGTATGTAATCAAGGAATCATACAATAAAACAAAACAAGCTTTATAGGAAAGAATCATATTATTGTATCATATTAGATGTGAAAGAGAGATTACAACCATGGCCTTTATGTCGTAAGGTCCCTTCCAACTATCCTTCGTTCCCCACACACTTCTTTCTCCACGGATTCTAAGACCATGAATTTGATAGCTACTCACAATCTATCTTGAAAAGGCAAATCTCAAAGTCACTCCAACCAAACTAATAATTCCAAGCCAACCAAAGCTAAGCTCAAGAACCAACAAAGATAACTTTCTCCATGAGAACTCCTCTCCTTTTATAAGTTGAAGAGGATAAGGTGAGGAGGTTAGGATGATCCCACTAAATCATGCAAGTGAGTAAGATCCAAACCATTCGGACGCCACCTCACCATAGAAGTTTCTCCTTCTAGAAGATTCGAGAAAACGCTCATTCTTCCCACGTGTAGGCATTCTCGCACCCTATCTATAGAGAAACTTGTGAACATATCTCACCCTAGCTATAGTGCAACCTGCGAGAATGGGTCATTCTCGCACCCTGCCTATATAGCAACCTGCGAACTTCCCTTTTTTATAAGGTTTTTACATAGGAAAATGCAACTTCTTTTCTTAGGAAAATTTCTTCTCCCTTCTCTCTTTAGGAACTCAGGCCACTGACCCCTCTGAAGGAAACAGATAGTTAATGATCATAGGGATGAAGAAAATAATGTGTAACACACCCATAGTCACTTAGTTGGCTACAACCAGTAATATATAAGTATTCTCATACCCCGCGTAATCGAGTTGTAATTGTGTAATAAAGTTGTATATCCTGTGAAAGTTTTCAAGGATGTGTATGTTTTCTTAATGGTTATACTGTGTCCCTTGTTTCTGTTTAGTCGTGAATTTAAGAAAGGAAAGAGTATGTTAAGCTCAGGAGAGGTAGTGATGGTATGTATAGAGTCTCAACAAGGTGGGCAGAGGTTGAGAACTTCTTAAATTATATATTGATGAAGGAGCACGAGGGGTGCGTATAAGGTTCTTCTAAGTGATAACTTCATGGGAAAGAGTGAAAATCTCTTAAGTCTTTCAGAGCGAACAAATCTCAAGAAGAATAGCGAGATTGAAGTATCGAAAGGGAAGGTTTTAATTTGTTTGGAAGACGAACGAACGAGATTCGTTTGGGAAGAGCCAAGGTCTGTCATGACTGTTGGATATGGGAAAGAGAATGGGAATTAAACCCTTGAGTCCTTTGGACTTCGTTAGTTCAACGAAATGATCAAGGAAAAATCGTGAAGAATGAAGTAGTGAAGTAATGTGGACCACGGATCGATGGATCCTTCGATATCCCTCTCGATTGTTCGATTGAGGTAAAGTGTACATCATGTTGAGAGAATGTGGGGATGCACGTGTCGAGTGACAGTGTTTCCAAGCATGGCACAATAGTGGAACCTTGAGAGAAGGTTATAAGCCATCGATTTGGGGTCTACATGGATAGACTAGGACCGTTAGATCTAGGTCATGGTCAGCCTAATGCTAACCAAATATGGGAGATTTCAGTCGAGGAGTGAGTTAAAATCTTGAATCGTGAAGTCCTGAAGTAAAACATAATTGTTAATGTTATATGGATGTGTGACATAATACCTCGCAGTGCAAAGGTTTAGCACTCTGAAGGTTTTTTGAAGAGGTGTTTCATATTTTACCAAATCCCAGAGGCCCAAAGTCATCATGGGCCATTGATCTCGAAAGAGAGTAGGGACCATTGATCCCTTCATGTGAGCTCATAACTTTTCCACTTCATAGTTTAGAGGAATTGGTGCTTGGTGGATTGAAAACGCTAGAAGCCCGAAGTTTCAAAGCACCAGAATAGGTTCTTTTGGTCTTGGTGTCTGGTCATATCCCATGGTCGTATGCGATAATCTTCGAAGGAAAAGGGGCTAGGCCCAAATTTCAAATTTGTAGGCCAAGATCTCGAGCACTGAATTTCCCCGCTAGTTGATGTTTTAGCTAATGGTTAAGCCCAATTGATGGATTGGTTGGCGAATGTATCTTTTCCATAGGTCTAGGAGCATTGGAAGCTCCATGATGTCAAATAAATCAAGATGAATTGTTTTTTAGTTGGATCTATGTGGAATCCATGTGGCCCCGACCAATGAACACCTAAGGAACCTGGGAAGGGTATATCTTCCAGTCTGAGCTCGGTTTTGAGCATGGAGACCATGGTTGTAAGGCTTTGGACAAGAAGAACATGATAGAGACCCTAGACAGAGGATTTGATTTGAGACTAAAATTTTGATTCCCCATTCCTTAAATTGATAACTAAGGGGTTGGGTGTGTTACAGTTACTGTGATTAGGAATGACTACCAGTAGCTACTTATGGGTGTATATTACCTTTTGTAGGTTGGTGATATGTATCATGTTGTATTGGAGGAGAAGGAGACTAAGGTGGACCAAACCACTCATGATTTGGTAAGAACAAAAAGATTCTTGAAAGTCACAGATACATCCCTTCAAGAATTGGATTCCATATTAGAGAAGCTCCTTGAGAATGATATTCAAGGATCCACTACATATATCTCAATAGAGAGTCAAATATATACATTAGCTACATTGCTATAGGATGTTGGTGGTTTGATAGAGGAGTTCTAGTTGATGGAGGAGTGTGAGGGATGCCCAGGATCATTGATGACTATGGAGAGATGTGACCCAGAGGCGCTTGAGGATGTTCATGTGTCACAAGAACCACCATTCATGGGGATCTCTGAGAAATTTGGTCATACACATACACATGGGGATTCCAAATGTAGGGGCATTTATGAGGAAACATACATTAGGGCTCCAGGATTAGTTGACATCCATGTAGAGGTTGACCAGTAGTACACCAAGGATACATGATGATGTTGGAGGATATAAGAGCTCACATGAGTATACAGGGGCACACAGTGATGAGAGGTAGGCCATAGAGGTGTTCATAGGTGCGCAGTGGGATCTAGGGGGATGCGTTGGAGTGCATGGAGGAGACATACTTGGTGGAGTATGGAGATTTATTTCGAGAGAGGTCCTATCCTTTACAAAAACACATGGACCTAGGATATTACCTTCTCAGTAGCAATATTCATATGAGTGATGATAGAGGGAGTGTGATTGACCATCAATATGAAAAGTCACCTACCATTGTACACGATGGCGTGAAATTAGTGTGGAGTCTAGGAGACTATTCACCTTGGATGATGGTGGATGCATTTTTTGTCAAGAATTTGGGATTGACCAACACATATGACACTTCCTAGTCCTACATAGATTTGCAGGTATGTTTGTTAGCATTCCCTGATACTTTCATGATATACAAAAACATTGGGGAAGATAGGAAGCTGCATGGGATAGGGAGAGTTATTTGACAAAGACCTCCTGACAGGGGATACTCCATTACATGCAGTAGGATAGGGTAGGTTCACCTAAGAGATTCATATTATTCTTTAGGTTTGATGGAGTGTATCCTCAGTTGTGGGAAAAAGGATATTTCATAGGTTGATATAGGTTCATAGTCTGATCAGGATAAGGATGGGGAAAATAGTAAGACAAATACTTATGATGAGGAATATGAGGTCAGTTGGTAGGATGCATGGTCACAAAAAGTATTGAAATATATGTTAAGGACCATACATAATGTACCTATGGTCAGTGTTCAGTACCAAATACTTGCATATAGATAAACCATAAATACTCAGAGAAAAATATATAAGAAATATCCACTTTATTATATAAAAACTTTAAGGTAGGGAAAGACCATACAGTGGATCCTATTGTGGAAGGGATCCTCTATTGTTAACTTGCCTCTTCGAGGGGAAAACCTCCTATTGAGCTATCACTCCAATTACAATACTTCTTGTACTGTACCCCATATTTCACAAACTAAAAAAAGAAAAATGATCAGGGAACTAATGTCTATAAAATAAATTATTCACAGCACATGAAAGTGTTTCTGTAGGAGGTTTACGATCCAACAAAAGAACTTATTGTTGCTAGTATTAAAATAAAACAAAAAAACTCCATTAGATTAACTCATAATCAGAATTTTCCCTACTAATGATATTAAAGTCATACATAAACTTTATTATTAAAAGGTAATTATGTCTACCCAGGTTCATAGCATAGGGTTCACCTCATAGTGTATTAGGGTTACCTCTTAATTATGTTATCCATACTTGGCATGTTGTAAAAGTTTGGTTACAACTATTTATTTAACATAGTAATATTGAGATATGTTATAACATAGTTGATGACCCTAGCGGACTAGGAGACATCACTATCACAGTTTACAGTCCATGCTTGAGGGTATTACTGTATCCAAAAAATAACACTTACCATAATATAACATTTTATGATTAAAACTTCCAATATTATCAAGGGATAAGTTTGAAGTTGCATATGATTTACATACTACATAGGGATTTAACACCCAGCACCCAAGAAAACAAAAATCCACCTGATGCCTAGTTATAAACCTAGCACTCAACATTTAAGTGATTCAAAATACAAAGGTGAAGTAGACGATAATTCAGGACTGAACCTAGGTTATTCTAACAAGTTTTCATTTATGCTTTGTCCGACCCATTAATGGTCATGGGTCTATATAGTACCCTCCAAAACTTTCACAATAGGGAGACACCCAATGTGATCTCTCCACTTCTATTGGTTCACATGGTAGAGGTGTGGGGTGTCCAGTCATTCTTAATCCACTAGGAGGGGACTCGAGATATCCACATTTCTTCGTAGTTGCTTCTTTTTTTGGTAAAACACTTTGTGTCTGAACAGTATGCGACCAATGTTTCTATTCGGCTCTGTAATGGATTTTAGACCTAGTGTCAAGACACTCCATCAATGCATTAAGTACCTTGTTGTCCCTGTAATACAATTTTTGAATGGGATTTTTGGAGTTATGTGTTTTTCCTTGCACTTGTGCTCTGTACCACCTGTATTCTTTTAACCTATTATGTTATCTTCATCATAATTTTTTGTTCTATTCAATGCATTCTCTCCATAGAATATTTATTTGTCTAAGAAAACAAATATTACTCTGTTTATGAAAACACATGTTCTCTGTGGAAATATTTCTCTGTTTATGAAAATGTGTTTCTCTGTGGAAATAATTCTCTATATATGCAAACATTTATTCTCTATGGAAATATTCCTCTATATATGTAAATGTATTTCTTTGTTTATGTAGAACGTGTGTTCTCTGTGGAAATATTTCTCTTTCTATGAGATATGTTTCTTTCTGGAAATATTTCTCTATCTCAGAAGAACGCGTGTTCTTTGTGGAAATTTTTATCTGTCTATGCAAATGTGTTTCTATCTCGACATATTTCTTTGTCTATGTAGAATGCATGTTCTCTGTGGAATGTTTCTTTGTCTATGAAAATGTGTGTTGTCTGTGGGATAAAACCCATACAATACTACGACTTCAACTGCGTTCGTTTTCGGTTTCCAAGGTGATAACTATGATAGGTAAGTTTGTACAGAGTCTTTATAATCCACAACCTTCATTTTTTGGGAGGTTGTTGTGTAAGGAAAAAAATAAACAACAATTTTAAGGGCCTAACGAGTAAAACCTATGTCAAAGTCATGGTTGGATGATAATTACTTTCATTCTTAACTTATGTCGTTCTCTTCGAACTTCACAAACTTAAATATTTGTTACAAACTTTGTTTATTTAACCATGTTTGTAATTTTATAATTGTACTTTGTAATTTATAGTGAAACGTTAAACACCCTTTTATCATTGAGATTGATAGCAACGCCTCTTTATATAAAGTCCCTGGTGAACATGTATCTTTGGCGAGAAAAAATATTCTTCTCTGTCTCCGTTAAACACCCATGGCCAATTCTATTTCATACTAGCTTGACGATTATGGTTCAAATTGTCCACAAGTTTGAGGATGATGTCTGCCTTCGACAAGTCTATTGAAAACCTACAGGATTTTCTTGTTTGATTAAGCTGAGACTTTTCTTCATTTTTAATAAAGAGTTAGGTCCTTACTCAAATATTCACATACCTGGATTGCCTCCCAAGCATTGATGTGGTATTTCATGATTTAAAGTTCTTTAAATGTATAATTTGTATAAAAATTTCCAAATCGCAAATGGTAAATCTTTGTCCTTATTTCATAGTTACCATTTCCTTTACTATAAGTATTATTGTTGTTTATGCATAAAGGTACTTATGTTTAAATTATTATTTCTCACAATAACTTTGGCCCTCTGTAAGAAGTTTGGTTACTCTTGTTGAAAACAATACTGGCTGGTTATTATAATTCTACTCTTGTTTTCTGTTGGTATCCCTTTTACTCTCTAAATCTTATAAACTACAGGATATCAAGGTTATTGTACTTAAGTAGAACTTTTGCTTATGTTTTATTTCTTGTGCGAGTATTAATTTATCATGTATATAAACTGATGATGGGTCCCTTTGTCTTGCGAGGGAACCCATCAGATGGATTACACACCTACTCCCCTTCCTGAGTCGTGGATCAACTACTTCACAAAGCAACACTAAAAATACGACAATCAATCATGATTTCAAATAACTATGCTTTGAATTTGTCATTTATATTATTCTTTAATTTCTTGTACCATAGTAAGATGCTAGTAATATTACGTTACTACTTTGTAGGTTGAAAGAAAAGAAAATTCACTTCTTGAAGAAGATTGATCATCCATAAAAAGTATTCTATTTCCAATTTTACTCCGCCAGTCCAAGTGCACTTGGAGATAGTTCATGTAGTACTTTAAAGTCTTTGTTTAGATTAGCTATGGAGTTCTTATGCCTAAGGAGTTCAAACTGTAATCTTTTTGGTCAACAACCTATTGACTGTAATAAATTAAAATTTGTCATATATTCTACAATTCGTTGTATCAGATAACTTCCTTGGGCAATAGATGACAAAATATATTTGGGACTTTTGTTCTTTATACTCAGCATAATAGTAGTATAAAATACAAATTGTTTACAGTTTTGTTTCTGAAGTATTTGATTGTTTTCACATTAATGTATAACAATTAAGAATATAGATTCATAACGCCCCAAATTCATATTGACACAATTTTTTCTATTTATCTACACACAAACACACACATTAAACATTATTCCTCAGCTAAAACACAACTACAGGTACATAGTAGTAAGCTACAATTTAACATGGCTACACAATCCATTTTGAACCCATTTACTTGTACATATAAAATGTAAAACAATTTAACCACCAGATACTATCCATAATATAAAATCAACAATAAAGTACATAGCCAAGATACATATATAAAATATTGATTCGAGGAAACAAATGGAACAATCACATTACACCCAACTGTAGAATAGAACAACCATGATCACTTGTCCTTATCACACCCTAGCCCGACTATGACTCCATAAGGGAAAACTGAGTACTCCTCCTTATCTATTGTCACATTCAATAGATCAGAAAATGCTTTGCCTCACACCAAATGTGTTCATAACAAAAAAACCATTTTCCATTTTCCCCAACATACTAAGTAGTGTCATGCCTCCCACATATGTTGTATTTATCGTATGCCTAGGTCTTTCCATTCATTTCCCTCGGGAAATTCACAGCTTTACAAATCCCTGATTTTTAGGGGCTACTAGTGGCCAAATTAAACTTCTTCCACTTGTAACATCAACTCTGAGTTAGCTCAAACATGTTCCCCACTCATAGATTCAAAGTCAGCTACTTTTAACTTAGTTGTTGCATTTGTCTTCCAACATTTAATTTATTAAAAATTTTGTCTCATCCATGTGTCCAATAGAAGAGGATAGTTGGGCAAGTCAAATATTTTTCCAATAGTCATAAAATAATAATTACATAATCCATAATTCTAAATTTGGATATTCCTTAAATGGAAATAGATTTCTAAATTCGTATTTTCCATCAATTGAAATTTGTTTCTAAATTCAGCTTGGAATTTAATTTTTAATAATTTGAGGATACAAAACTTATCTTCACATCCCATTACATTGTTTGAACCCTTTTATATAGTTCTACCAAAAACCTAAGAACATTATAGAGGATGAACTTTCTATCAAGTCCTCTTACATTTATTATATCTAACTAAGATAATGAGACTTATTTAATAATATAATAGATCTATTCCACCTTACATTGAATTACCTCCACTATTATAGCTATGGGCCCTCTAGGCCCCCCACTACCTCTCTAGTTACACTACATTCCATCCCCCTTACGAAACCGTTGTCCTCAATGCTTACTATGAGGATGTACAACCATATACCGGGGTCCCATGGATAAGTGTGGACCATAGTGTTGAAGTAGGTTGGAGAACCAGGATCCCACATAGAAATGTGAACCTCCATGTCGAAGTAGTCAAAATTCCATTGTAAACCTGGGTCCAATGTCAAGGTGCTCATGTGAAATCTACATTGAAGATATCGAAACTCAAGAACCAACTGATGCTCCAAAGATCTACTACTGGAGAATATTGAAAAAAAAAAATTAGAGAAGGCTCTTGACTATTCTCCATACCGTGCTTTGTAAAAGAAATGATTTCTTGAGGATTTTTATCCTTCCATAAGGATTACTATACGATGTTACCCTACCTCAAGGGTTTTGTTGACATTATTGTGTTTAGTATCTTGGTGAATGGCTTGGTTTATTCTTGTTGATATTGTGGGTTTATTTTGAGATTTATCATTAGATCTATTTAGGTACTTAACAATTGGTATCGGATCACTTTCCTTGGAAGGTATTGTGGACAATTTGTTTTTTCTATTTTGAATTTTTTTTCAGAGAAAAAAAGGAGGGTTGCGACATTCTGGATGATTTCCGTATATTTCGGTGCAAAATTTACACAAAATAGTTGAAAATCTAAGGTCCTTTTCTAACTTAGATAGGAAAATTAGAACTTTAATATTTAATTGTTTGAAATGAAGTCTGAGAAGTAAATTTATCGACATTTTAAAATATTATATTTTAAGGATTTTTCCGCAGATGACCCCACATTTTTTTTTATTTCTGTAGTAGTGAGGCCCGAATTTTCCAAAAAAAAAAAATATTCGAGTTTCTCTTTTAAAATAAGTTTATTTCAAAAAATCAATCACCCAAATTGGAGCTACGGAAGTGAATATATAGCTGATTTAAAATCAGCCATTTTCTAGGGTCTTCGTGACAACGACGAGATGACAAAGTTCATAATTTTTCATAAAGTGCTTAGAATGATACCATATTAATGCCATTGGATAGATTATTTTCAATGCTCTCTTTTGGATAATTATATGAGGTTTTATGATGTATATGTGATGGACTCCAACCTCTGAAAAGGTTTCCAATGTCTCTCAATCCTCTCGGTGATATAATAAGGGAACACCTTCATATTTATCCCACCAATATGATAGAATATGATCGAGAAGAACTTGCTTGGCATGATTTCGAGCATGATTTTTATTCTAGGTACTTTACTCTTACAATGTAGGAGATCCAAGAATGATATAGTAGGAACATCATTGAAATTTACATCTCGAAATAATATAATCAAGAAAGATATGCTTGGTATGATTATGAGGATGATTGTGATGTTTTGTGTATCGATAGTTGCCATTTCTCGGATGACAACCACTTTCATATTTTATTTGATGACTCTACTCCACCTTCTATAGAGAACATCAATGTGACAAATAAAGAGCCAATTATGACTACAAGTGTTGAGGTTGCATATTCTATAATGATATTATTCCTTCCCAATTCAACTACGACCCTTTCCGAGTATGTTGATGGATATTCTTATTTGGATGCACATGAAATGTGTCATTACTTGGATGATAATTTTCAGTTGGTTATTGGGTTCCAATATCTTTCTCGTGGATTTTGCATGAGCACCTGGACATGGGACCCCAATTTACAATGGTAGTTGGACTACTTCAACATGGTGGCTTTCATTTCTACATGGGACCCTACTTCAACCCTATGGTTGACACTTATCCATGGAACCCTGGTATATAGTTGTACACCCTCATAAAAAGTGTTGAGGACAATCCTTTCATAAGGGAGATGAAATGTTAGGTAGCTAGAGAGGTAGTGGAATCCATTCAATGTAAGGTGGAACATGCCCACTATATTATTAAATAATACCTACTATGGTAGTTAGATATCTTAGTTTATATATAATAAATGTAAGAGGACTTCTTAGAAGGCTATGCTTCTAGACGATTCCTCCAAAAGAATGTTCTTAAGTGGTCGGTAGAACTATATAAATGGGTTCAAGGAATGTAATGGGGTGTGAAGAAGAATTATTGTATGTGGAGTGATAGCTCAATATGAGGATTCCCCCTTGAAGATGCAAGTGAACAGGAGAGGATCCCTTCCACAATAGGATCCATTGTATAGTGTTTATTTACCCTAAGGTTTTGATATAATAAAGTGGTGGTGTTATATATTGTTCCATATATATATTGTGTGTTGATTGTATTTAGATATCGTTGTTACTATTGTGGTATTTTGTATTTAGGTCTTTGGATCTTAATAGTTAGACAACTTGGACATTTCAACACACGTCAGCATATCAAGGAGAGGATGATTCCATGAGTCATATGGGGGCGTTCTTGGTATGTCATCATCATGAGCCAGGGCATGATTCCATAGCCACGTCCCTCATTTCAAGGAAGAGTTAGGAGATTATGCTAGCATCTCTCTACCCTAGTGGACTAGAGCTATATATTAGGGATAACATCGTAGGGATATTTCCAGAGTATGGGACACTGCAGACAACAGTGAGGGTTGGCATGGAGGTCGAGTTTAATGATCATGGATAGGAAAACATATCTATCAATACACTTTGGTTGAAGTTTTACAGTTCATTACACACCGATAATGTGGTATGGGATAATCAAAGTTATTTTATGCAAGGTTTGGTGCACTTCTAGAGCACATGGGAGTTTCTGGGACACTCATGATTGATTTCTTCCATTATTAGGGGGACTTGAGAGAACATGGAGATGAAGACGCTATGTGGAATGATGGGTCTCCTTGGTTGGGGATTAGGTACATGGATATATCATATCCTTGGTTGGAAAGGGATCATGATACTACCGGAGGTGGCAGTTTGAAGACTAGTTTAGGTGAGAGATTCCTTGAAGGATGGATATTGTATTTAATTTCTCTATTTCTTGGGGATCTTCAAGAGACTCTTTGTGTTGATATCTTACAAGAATATACTTTACATGGAATTGCAGTTCACATATTGAATTGGGATCCAGGGATTAGAGTGATTGGTAGTCCAAGAGTTAATGGAGTGAAGATAAAAGTAGAGTAGTTTCCTTAAGAGTTGATTGAGGATTTACTGCACATGATCATTCTATGCATGAGGAGCATTATGGGGGAATGTGTGGAAAACACTTTGAGGGAATTCTTTTTTAGGGGAGATTACTTCATCTAACACATGTGGATATGCAACCCTGGGATCACACATAGTTTGATTAAGCTATTTCTTGATGAAAAACAATACTTGAGTAGGGAGGACTATAATGTCCCCATTTTTGGATACCCTTGTGTTGTAGTTTGGGACACCTATCGAGTAGCCAATTAGGGGTGACGATGAGATTAAGAAGTGTTGAGGAGTTTTATGGGGCCCTACTTACATTATTCATCATATTTCATCAGCAAGATCCATTACTCACATCTTGTCCTTAGTTTCATTGCATTCCAATGATATTCGTAATTATGGATTATTATTGAGCATATTTTAATTAATTACATTGAAGGTGTTATTTGGAGCTTGTTTATGGGAGGAACAAATTAGCCTAATATATTGTTCGAACCGAAACGAAATTATCTATAAAATAGGATGACAAAAAGTGACTTTTGGTACCAAGAGAAGTTAAAAGAGTGAATTAATCACTTTTCAGAGTTGAAAGGGTCATTAAATTAATAAAGTGATTTTATGAAGAGGTATTAAAGATGAATTAAAATTCACTTGAATGGAAAAGGTGAAAGGGGTTATAAAAGAGAGATAACGGATTCCGTTCTCTCATTATGTTGATTTATATTTTGATATATGGCGTCTTGGCTAGAAATCTCAAGGTACTTGGGGGTTTTGAGGGTTTTGACTACATAAACCGTAGATATCATCACAGTGGTTAAATATTCCACTTTTCCTCATCCAAGCTTGGCCAAGGTGGTGAAAGATTCCACCCTCACCATTCTAGTTATGTTTAATATCAGATTCAAAAGTATATTTTCGAAGAAAAGCACAGGTTTGATGTCTTTCTACAGATATAGGGCACACTTCCCATGATAGAAGAGTTTGTGGGGGCTTGTGGACCTTGTATCTAGAAGAGATTTCAATTATGGAGTGTTAAAAATCACCTTGGTGCCTTTTCCCATCATTTTATTGAGGGTTTTCATGCCATATTCATTATTTATTCTAGTTGTGCAAAATTCTTGAAGGAGGGCACATTTACCCTTGGAGATAGTGAGTGCGAGGGTTCATATTTTCCATAACTACGAAGGGATATCTTCCCATGAGCATATATCCTTCAGATATTCAGGATTGCATCCATTCTAGTGAATTTTGGAGGTCAAAAACAACATATACATGATACTAGGGTGTGCACCAGTAAAGGAGGGAACAACTATGCTTGGTTATTCAACAATTTGAAGGAAAGAAACACTATTGGCTGAGTATATCTTTTGTATGTAGCTATTGGAGACCAACATAAGACTATATCTATCTTTGTTACAATAATTTGGAGCTATATTCAGCCACATTCATTATCTATCCATATTTATTACAGATCATTCCATCTCTTGTATCGAGGTTAACATATTTATTAATAAAATATAGTTCTCAAGTATTGCGGCCATTTACTTATGTTATTCTTTGTATCATGTTATTTAATTGTTACTTCTTCATATAAATAATTTGTTGCTGCAAAAACCATAAGAATAAACCCCACCACAACTCAGGAAGACCAAACCTGAAAACTGTTTGAAAAAATACCACAACCAGAAAACAAAAAATTTCAAATGTTCCAAGAAAAACCAATTGGGAACATTACATCGGGAGGTATTCAGGTGGTGAGACAAATGGGATGTATTCAAGAGGTGAGAAGGTAGCCAATTAGAAGGTGTCGGTCTCATAGATATTCGACTGCTGGACTATTCTGTATTAAGAGCTTTGACTACATACATATTATGTAAGGAGGTGGGGAAGCGGTAGACACGTAGGAAGGTGGAGCTTTGACTAGTGTGTATTTCTTTGATTGTAGTGTATTCAGAACCCATAGAATAACCAATAACCAATTTGCTTGAATGAAGGAAAAAAATTGAGATACACCAAGGAATTAAAGTCCCATCACATAATATTCAACCAATCAAAAATTAAGTTATTGAAATTTGATTAATAAAAAAATAAAGTTATGTTTAAAAATAAATCGAATTAATATAATTGTTTTACATAACTTAATAAATGTTTGAAAGATTTAGGGTGAATTAATAAAAAGTTTCGTAAAACTTAGAAAATGGAAAAGTTGAATTAATAAAAGGTTAGAGTTGTTTGACTTGTCCCCGAGTAGGCAAGGACTAATAAACGAAAATTGGTTGAGAAAGTTGTATATCGAAATTTTGAAAATATAAGATGTATTATAAAATAATTTTGAGGTAAGGTTTATAATTTCTTCGTAATTGGTTAAGAAGAAAATTATCATTAATTTTAAAAATTTGAAAATACAAATCAACCATTTCTAATAATTTTTTGGTATTAAAACAATTAAATATATTTAATGTTTTTGTTATATGTTTATGTGACACAAACGTTAAAAAATTGACGGTTACCATGTAAATAAACATGGTTTGGAGGGTTTTAGGGTAGAATGTTTCCTTTCTACGTTGAAATCCTATTGATTTTCTCTTTCCATTTTTTTTTTAAGTTTTTATATGTATATTATTGTTAAATTATTAATTTTTTTTAAATAGTTATAATTATTTATTGTGCACTTAACATTAATGGTGCAAACATTTTGCTAGTGAATATTGGTATTATCATGGAAAAATAAACTATGAACTTCTTCTACTTTTTTTATTCGTAATCCATCTTCCTCTAAAGGAAGACCATATTGTAGATTGGATTTGGATTATAATGTTTTTTTAAAAAGGCCTCGGGGCTCGAGTTCGACTCTGATGTCTTGTACTAATGATAAGTCTAAGATTTTATGTTTGTGTCTATATCATTATTTATTAAGGTGGTGGTTCAATGGTTTAATGTAGTGTTCTGTTTGTTTTTACTAGAATGATAGATAGATTGGATCTTATCATTAGAAGGAATTTGTTTACAATTTTTTTTACTAGTATGATAGTACGATAGATTGGATTTGGATTTTATTATTAGAAGGAATTTGTTTATAAATTCTTTTAAATAGATTGATTTTGTTTACAAATCTTTTTATTTATAATGTTTTATTTGCTTTTGCTAGAATGATAGTGTTTTATTTGCTTTTGCTAGAATGATAGATTGGATCTTATTATTTGAAGGAATTTATTTACAAATGAACTTATTTATTGACTTGTATTATGATTATGAAACTCAAACTATTTATTTATCTTATTACTTTTAAGTGATGGTTTTTAATGAGTTCAGTTAAATATAAATGGATTGAACATAAATTGATATGATGTAGATGACATTGTCAATTCATATGATTATGACGGTTTGAAATGAAAATGTTAGATACATTAACTTATAGATAATACTAATGGTTTTTCTAGCATAAGAAGAAATCCACATGATACATTGACATCAGCTTCCATCCACATTATATTGGAAATCTAAATTGATTCAAGGATCATAATAGGTTGTATGAATAATAATATGATTTAGTTTTTATTATGAAACAATTTGATGCATTGATTGTAGTGCGAATAGACAAATGAAATATGCTTGTTGATTATCTCATATATGGATAAAGGGGATATATGGAAGTGTACAAAGTATCACTAGGAGAAGAAGAATATCATTGTTGTTACCATCTATTAGCACTCATTTTCCAGGATCTATGTTGAAAATGTAGTGGTAGTTTTACTTAAAAGTCGTACATTGTGATGGGAGTAGGCCACAATTAGTAACCATTATTATCTAAACAATGACAACACAAGTTGAGTTAATAAGGTCTCAATAGTTGCACTATTTTCCTCACCAAGAAATTCAAGGACATGCTTGACCATAATTTTTCAAATATACATTGAAAAATTGTTGATCAAGCATGTATTATTTATTTAATAACACATTTTTTAATCTACTTATACATTATAGTTATAAAGGAAAAATTTAATTAAATAAAAGTTAATATGATTAAACATATGGATTATTATATCTTTCATAATAAAAATAAAGTAATTTAATTAAAAGCCATTAGGAATTAAATATATTTTATGAATTTGTATAAAATAAAAATAAATGTAAATAAATTTAATTAACTATAAATTAATTACTAATGCAGCCAAAAATCAAGTATAAGAAAGAGGAATAAAGAAATCAAATTCAAATATAATGGTAGAAAAAAAAGTGGTTGGGAGATAATAAATAGAGTTTATAAGTAACCAAAGTAAAGTAGTTATTATAAGTTCACCGAGTCAAATAGGAAAAGTGGAGGAAATTAAAAAAAACACTTAAAAATAAAAGTAAGAAATGTGGTAATTGGGTAAGGGTAAATCACTATTTATATTTTTAACTAAGTATTTTTGAACTTTGTATTGGTTATTATTAAAAGGATAAAAAAAGTGGTTGGGAGATAATAAATAGAGTTTATAAGTAACTAAAGTAAAGTAGTTATTATAAGTTTACCGAGTCAAATAGGAAAAGTGGAGGAAATTAAAAAAAACACTTAAAAATAAAAATAAGAAATGTGGTAATTGGGTAAGGGTAAATCACTATTTATATTTTTAACTAAGTATTTTTGAACTTTGTATTGGTTATTATTAAAAGGATTAGTATTCACTATTTTTTTTCTTTCTAGATTCGTACATTTTTAAAAATGAGATAATAAATCATACATTTTTAAAAATGAGATAATAAAGTGATCAACTAATAAACTATTAATAAACGAAAGGATGATGTAGCTTGGGATTATTATTCATGCTCAATGTAACAAAATAAAAAACTATGATAACTCTTCTTAGTATGGATTTCATTGATATGTTGTAAATAATATTATACCGGATTATTATTCATGCTCAATGGAACAAAATGAAAAACTATGATAATGCTTCTTAGTATGGATTTCATTGATATGTTGTAAAGAATATTATATGTATGGTAGATGGTGATGTAATATGTTGAAACAGTTGTTATAATTTGGACTGATTATTTATTCTCTCAAAAGTATGGTAAAAAGAGAATTCATACTTTACTCTGGAAATATTGCACAACCATTGTGCGATGCCAAACCGATATAAAGAAGTAAATTTTAGACATGTTGTAATGTGCAATAGAGTAATAAACTACGGAGTTATGTTTATGAAAGCATTTTGTCTCACCCTATCAATCCTACAAGTGACTCAGTTATTGCTTTTAAAGCCCCATTTTTTTTGTTGTAAGAAATTGTAATGCGGTCAACCTGTAGTTTGTGAATCAATGCAGCACAATGATCAAACAAAACTACAGTCATGTTTGAGGCCAACAATTTATCAATTCTTGATATTGAAAGAATGGTTGGCCTCTGGTATTGTCTCATTATGAGGATATAACCATATTACCGATGCCTGTATTAAATCACTTGGGAATCTATATGTCTAGGTTTTATAATTCTTAATTGTAAATTATGTGAATTAAACAACGTATTAATATCTATTATTCATAATTTTGTTGTACAAATTCAAGCTGGTGTTAAATTTTGATGTCAGTAACCTAGATCATAGTAAAATTTATTTTTCCTTTGACTTTTTTTGGGTTGGAAGTAAAGCTTAGCACTTTAGAATTGAATTTGATAAGATATAGCACAATAAGAGATGAATAATATATGGTAAGGATTTATTGGCTTGATTTATGATTAATTAAATGAATAGTAAATTACTATAACATAGTTAAGAATAGATGTTTTCTTCCAAGAAGTTATAGATATAAATCTAGAGGGGAGTAAGCTATATATTTTTCTCTAAGTTTTAGGAGACAAATCATAATAAATGTATTATTGGGAAGGGAATCTCTTGTCCTACAAACAATGAAGTCTCGTACATCAATTTGATCTTTTTTAAAATCAAAATATCACTTTTAAAAAACAATATAATTATTGATAAATAAATATTATGTAATTTCTTAAACATCATAATAAAGACAATATGTTTAATGATAAATGATATATATTATAGATTAAATGTAATAATAATAATTTAACTCTCAAGTTTAACAAAAAGAGAAGGTTAAGTGAATACTTTATATTATAGGGGTATGTAAATGTAATAGGTAATAAAGAGAGGGAAAAGTGAATACTTTAAATTATAGGTGTACCTAAATGTAATAGGTATAATGGTTGATATTGAATAGTATAGTATTGTTGCATTAATTTATACTCATCAATATATACGTAAATTAATATGTTTATTGTTATTATGAATGGTATTGTGTTATATTAACTTTATAGTTAGAGGGAATATGATAGTTAAACAACATTTTACTTTTTAAAATTAAATAATTTGAAAGTAATATATTAAAACTTGATAAATGAACTTGTTAATAGGGTAGATTATCAATAAATTATAATATCAAATTTTAAATAGTGATGTTAAGTATTTGATATTATGATTAATGAAAACTAAATTAATCACAATTGAATTGTCTTCTCATACTAAGTAAAAATGGATAGAAGAGGAAGGAGGGGTAGGGAAATTAGATTTTGATATGCACGTCTATCTCTACGATAGTGTATACATCAATGTTCTCTATTGAGAGAAGAGGAAATTTTCATAGAGTAAGTATATGTACCTTATGTAGAGGTAATCACCATCATGATTTCATTCCAAAGGATACAATATGCAAACATAAACAAGTTGGAAAAGGAAGGATGAGTTTCCATGCACGATTAATGATCACAAAATTCTAGAAGTGACCATTTCCATAGATATCTACGAAACATAATGTTTCCATAATTTTGGGTTTCGTTTGGTTATCTTCATAATTTTGGGTTTCATTTGGTTATCTTCCATCAAGGTGTGTATGGGTATCTTCGTGTGTATAGGTATCTTCCATTTGAAGGGAAATTTTTCCATTTGAAAGGAAATTTCTTACTTAATTTGGTGGAAGACTATTACACATTATTTTCGTCATCCCTATGATCATTAATGATGTAAACCTATCTATTGCCTTCAGAGGGGTCAATGGCCTGAGTTTCTAAAGAGAGAAGGGAGAAGAACTTCTCCTGAGAATATAAGTTGTTTTTTCTTATGTAAAAACCTTATAAAAAGGGAAGTTCGCAGGTTTCTATATAGGCAGGGTGCGAGAATGACCCATTCTCGCAGGTTGCACTATAGCCAGGGTGCGAGGTGTTCGCAGGCTTCTCTATATCTAGGGATGACGAAAATAATGTGTAACAGAGAGCCCCCCAAAGTATGAAGTTAGAAGAAAGTGATAGATGAAATACTTTGTTGAGTGTGTGTAGGGAACAAGGAATAGTCGGTCAGAAACCTGCCAACAAACAAGGAAATACAGTACAATAATATATCATCATTGAGGTACAGGCATTCCCATACTCAGAATACAAATGACTCAAAGAATAAATGTCGACATGCGAAGATCCATGTCTAGTAAGACAGGTCATGGCCACGAAACATACACTGTGGATCCATGCCAATATGAATCAAATATGAACATAGCCACCAAAAATACACTGTGGATCTATGTGTTAAAGACTCAAATTTGAACATAGACACCAGACATTCAATGTGGATCTATGCAACAGTACACTGAATATACTCCAACGCAACCTGGATCTATCAGAAAATATCCAGGGTCTTCATCTCTGCCACTCTATAGTACGAATCTAACCATGTG
Organism: Picea engelmannii; assembly: GCA_009831015.1. Taxonomy (NCBI): domain Eukaryota; kingdom Viridiplantae; phylum Streptophyta; class Pinopsida; order Pinales; family Pinaceae; genus Picea; species Picea engelmannii. The sequence continues at coordinate 103,073 of ML792651.1, read as the reverse complement.
AATACATGTGTTGACGTCGAACATGGTAGAAACCACTTGATTTCCGGTCATTACTATATACCATTAACAAGTGTGAGGAAAATCACCATTAATGTCAATGACTCCCAAGGTAGTCTAGTACAATCCAATGAATGTGAATTAATGAGTTAAAGTCGAACACTAGGCGGAATCTCCTGATCAGGGGTCAACAATGAAAACCCACTGTCGAAAGTGAGGAAACCTGCCATTGAAGCATGCAAGTTCCAAGGTACCAATTAGTTTCTAAGTCTACTTCCTAGATAATGAGTTGAAGTCAACAGAAAAAGACTCGTCACAGGAGGGCCTTAATGTATCCCACATCAATGACACGAAACAAGTAACAAGATTTGACGTAGATCAGAGTAACAAGTGATTCAGAACTGACTTAAGAATGGTTGACACAATAGAAGGCTTTAAAGACTGCAGAAATGGTTGACGCAATAGAAGGTTTTCTCGGTTGAACTTCTCTTTGAACATATTGACGACACGACAACTCTCTTGGAAATAGTGACTCAACAAAAAGGATCACAGACCAATTTGTAATCTTATAGGAGTATGATCAGGAGACAAGTGGATTTTTGAACCTAGACACAAAGAAAGTGAAAGGGTGTCATGTTCAAAAGTGACTCTTCCATACAATACAGGTTTAGATACATTTCTTTTCCAATTTTTCCCCCACCATTTCTGGCGAGTACCTCTTTATTTTTACTCAAGATTGAGGAGGATAACATATGCTTGTCAATTTAAGCTCATCCTTCGGACGAGTCCCTCGAAGTATGTTTAACGAACCCTAGGAAGGAGTGGTTCGTTCCCATTGCAGGTCTTTCGATGTTTATTTAACGAGTCCACATAAAGAAAATTCATGGGTTTTTCATGTTTAGAGAGTCTGAAAAACACTTAAAAAAACCTCAGGTCCCATATGGGCCTTTCAATGTTTGTTTTATGAGTCCAAAGAAAGAAAACTCAAAGGTTTTTCATGATTATAGTGTCTGAAAAACACTCAAAAGAGAACTCTCTCAGTTCTGTTTTCATAAAATAGTTCGATGAGACCGAAAAAGAGATAAACCATAGCTCAATAGAAGTTTTCTTCAAATACTTTAACGAGTGTGAAAAGAACAAGATCGCTCAGCAATCTTTTCATGTTTAGAGAGTCTGAAAAGAGCTTAAAGGGAACTCTAGGGAGTTCCTTTTTCTTATAACCTTTACGAGTCTGAAAAAGTGATAAAAGTATACTCGGTTACATTCTCATTGATTTACGAGCACGAGAAAGAACAAAGACTAAGCTAGGTAACTTATTTTCATGTATTTACGAGCATGAGAAAAAACAAAGACTAAGCTCAGGATTGTTTTCATTTTTACGCAAGCTTTGAAAACAAAACAAAACTATGCTTGGGATAGATTTTATTTTTACACAAGCTTAAAAACTAAAAAAAACTATGCTTGGACCTAGTTTCATTTTTATACAAGCTTGAACCAGAGGAAAATATGCTTGAGGTAAGTGGTTTCATTTTTACACAAGCTTGAACCATAGAAAACTATGCTTGTGACTTCCCAACGCAAAACACACGGATGGTCAGTACTTAGCCCCCAGCTTAAGAAACTAGCGGCTCTACTTCAGCATGAAGTCCAGAGGTTGGAAGTATGCCCCCCCCAAGCTTCCTTTCATCCAATGAAAAAGGCAGAGGAAATGAAGATTCAAATACTAAATGAAGGACTTGACTCAAATAGAGAGGGGGAAAACTATTTCATTTTTTAACGAGCTTGACATAGAAACAAGAACTATGCTCGTAACCTCTGTTTCGTTTTTTAACAAGGTTGCCACAGAGATGAAAAAACTATCCTCAAGTGGTGGTTTCATATTTTAACGAGATTGAAATCAAAAAAACATGATCAAAGACCTCTGTTCTTGATCATGGATTCCAAGAAGACAATGCTTTGGAATGACACCATGTCAAGGGACAAAACTCGGTCATGGCTTCCAAGAGGTCTTCACTGGAAGGAAGAAACATACTCTGGAAGGACACCATGTCGAGGGTTGCAACAGGAGTAAAGAGATCAGGCTCTAACAACCCTATCAAAGAGATCACCATGTCAACTACTAGATATAAATCATCAGAAGTTGAAGCCATGGGTGACAACGCCACATAATTGACCTGTGGCGGGGGAAATACTGTCTGCATACAAGAACCATTCAGGGAGGCAATCCAGTCAAGGTCAATGAATGAAAGTTGATCAACATTCACAACTCGTTCATCGTGAGGGAAAGATATCACACGAAAAAGAGTAGAGACAATAGCTTTCATGGCATAGACATAATCTTTCCCAAGGAGTAAAGAAAAATCCAAGGGGTCTTGGACTACCATGACATCAATGAAGACAATTTTCCCTCCCAAAGTTATAGGAAACTGAGGAAGGGTCCCTAAAGGTTGACTAGTTCTTCTGTTAAAAGCTAATAGATTTTGAATAACCGACGCAAGTGGAGGACAACCCAAAGCTTTCCAAGTAATAGAGGACAAAATACTAACAGACGAACCTTCATCTATCAACGTTTTGGTAACGTCCCGACCACAAACCTGTACTGTAATCTAGAAAGGTATGTAAGAGGGAAGATGGGGTCCAGTTAGCACATCCCAATCAAAATGGATAGCCTCATTACTTGCAGGGGGTCCTACGAGAGAAGGAGGAATACCCCTCGGCAAAGGAGATTTTGTATCAACGAGAAAAACATGGGCAGTATCGGGTTTACTCTCAAGCAGGAGAGTAGGATCAACCGATGGAGAGATCAGATCGACCACTTGGGTTTCATTCTCCAAGGGGAGAATGGGGTCGACAGGTGGAAACAGATCGACTACTTGGGTTTCACTCTCTAACAAGAGAGTGGGGTTGACCGAGGACGATATCGGATCAACCACTTGGTCTACTGGTTCATCCAAAGATGTGACCATATTGACCACTTGATCAACCAGACTTATCGATAGGGGAAACAGATTGATCATTCCATCAACTACAGGTGGGTTGAGAGAAAGATTACGGTAAGCAGCTGGAAGTTGAGGTTGTGAAACAGTCATGTCTTCCAGTAATTTAGAGGCTTCATCCATACAAGGGAAAAGGTGAGTGAGATGACTCCCTTTGCATAACATGTACGGGAACTTGACTCTACATTTCTTTTTCCCAACAGTATCGTGACTGGTTGATGGGGGGTCATCAGCATGTTGGTCAGAGGCTAATGACATGGGTTGGCTAGGGTGTGTAGACCATACTTCTATAACCTTGGGTAGACCAGGGAAATCCTTAAGAAGATGGCTACCCTTACAAATCCTGCAAGGGTACTTGGGCTTATGGGTTGTTTGGTTGATATTGACATCATCAACACTCCCAGCATGATTAATAGTAACTGGTTGTTTTCCAACATGTTTGACAGTGGTTGGAGGTTTTGACCCTTGTTTATCTTTCTTCTTCTTAATCTTTGTTTTCTTCTTCTTCTTATTCACCAGGTTACTAGCTTCAGAACTTTCACCTGACGAAGAAGATGAAACGGAAGGAAACATTGTAAGCAAAGAAGGTGAAGAAGACCTTACTGGTGAAGAAGGTGAAGGATCAACATGAGGTTGATGTTCTTGGGGGGAAATGCTTGTGACGGAAGCACTAAATGCATTCGGGATTACCCGAGTGGAAAACAACCATACCGGTAATCCAATAGTGAGACCTAGAAGGCTCAAAGTAGCGATGTGAGGAGGACCAATGTTTCCATAAGAAGCAAAAACAAAAGGTTAACCTAGAGTAGGGGTTCCTTCATTGGTCATTCCAGGAACTGACGCCATTAAATAAATCCAATCTAGAGTCCACTAGGGAAAACAAACAACACACGCTAAAAATCTAGGAAGCAAGCAAACAAACAAAACCTTCTCATAATGAACGCACTAGTTGGTGATGAAATCCAACGTCACAGGAAAAATGTAAGAAGGGGCTGAGATAGAGCGGGTGGAAAAGTTACGTTGACGACCTGCTTAACGGACTTACACCCTGTTGCAAGCTCCCACACATAATCATGGG
>ML792651.1:77469-98984 GCA_009831015.1 Picea engelmannii | reverse complement strand
GCCCCTCTACAGTCACCTTTGTGTAAAAACCCTAAAGAGATAGACCACTAAGGTTACCACCGTCAATAATAAATCCTAGACGGACAGTCGATAGTCCGATCCACACGCAAGGGCAGGGTATCTAGCCCGAAATCAACTTGAGAGGCTTCCACTCATCATTGTGGGTATACCTACGATTATGTGTGGGAGCTTGCACCAGGGTATAAGTCCGTTAAGCAGGTCGTCAACGTAACTTTTCCACCCGCTCTATCTCAGCCCCTTCTTACACTCTTACTGCGATGTTGGATTTCATCACCAACAAGTGCGTTCATTGTGGATCTATGCAACAATAGACTGAATAATGTGTAATATGAACATAGCCACTAGACATACAATGTGGATCTATGCAACAGTACACTGAATATAATCCAACACAACCTGGATCTATCAAAAAATATCTAGGGTCTTCATCTTTGCCACTCTATAGTACGAATCTAACCATGTGAATACATATGTTGAAGTCGAACATGGTAGAAACCACTTGATTATCGGTCATTAGTGTATACCATTAAGAAGTGCGAGGGAAATCACCATTAATGTCAATGACTCCCAAGGTACTATAGTACAATCCAAAGAATGTGAATTAATGAGTTGAAGTCGAACACTTGGCGGAATCTCCCGATAAGGGGTCAACAATGAAAACCCATTGTCGAAAGCGAGGAAACCTGCCATTACGGCATGCAAGTTCCAAGGTACCAATTAGTTTCTAAGTCTACTTCCTGGATAATGAGTTGAAGTCAACAGGAAAAGACTCGTCACAGGAGGGCCTTAATGTATCCCACATCAATGAAATGAAACAAGTAACAAGATTTGACGTAGATCAGAGTAACAAGTGATTCAGGACTGACTCAGGAATGGTCGATGCAATAGAAGGCTTTAAAGACTGCAGAAATGGATGACGCAATAGAAGGTTTTCTGGGTTGAACTTCTCTTTGAACATATTCACGACACGACAACTATTTTGGAAATACTGACTCAACAATAAGGATCACAAACCAATTTGTAATCTTATAGGAGCATGATCAGGAGACAAGTGGATTTTCGAACCTAGACACAAAGCAAGTGAAAGGGTGTCATGTTCAAAAGTGACTCTTCCACAGAATATAGGTTTAGATACATTTCTTTCCCAAATTTTCCCCCACCATTTCTGGCGAGTACCTCTTTATTTTTACGCAAACTTGAGGAGGATAACATATGCTTGTCAATTTAATCTCATCCTTCAAACGAGTCCCTCAGAGTATGTTTAATGAACCCTAGGAAGGAGTGGTTCGACTCATCAACAACTAGTGTGTTCATTGTGAGAAGGTTTTGATTGTTTGCTTTCTTCCTAGATTTTTAGCGTGTGCTATTTTTTTTCCCCAGTGGAGTCGCCAATTTTTTAATTGGATAAATCCGTAAGTTTGGACACAAACCGATCTCCCTAGATCCACTTGGATCTAGAACAAAGCAAGACAGAATAATACCGTTTCCCTATATTTCAACTATTGAATGAACTAGGAGGCAAGAATCATGAACATACCTTATGATCGCTTCCGTGCGTCTTTGTTGTTCCAGTTTCACTCCAATGCTCTTGTGTCGTCCAGACCACAACAATACAAACCAATCGAAGTGAAGACAACTCAATATATTCAACAGTTAATCTATGTATATGATCAAGAAGTTATACAATAAAGTGACATTAGCTTTATGGGAAAGAATCATATTACTGTATCATATTAGATGTGAAAGAGATATTACAACCATGGCCTTGATGTCGTAAGGTCCCTTCCAATTGTCCTTCATTCCCCACACACTTCTTGCTCCAAGGATTCTGAAACCATAGATCTGATAGCTACTCACAATCTACCTTGACAAAGCAAATCTCAAAGCTACTCCAACCAAGCTGATAAGTCCAAGCCAATCAAGTACAATCTCCTGAACCAACAAAGCTAACCCAAGCTCAAGAACAACAAAAGCTAACCCAAGCTCAAGCTAACTTTCTCCATGAGAACTCATTTCCTTTTATAAGTTGAAGAGGATAAGGTGAGGAGGTTAGGATGATCTCATTAAATCATGAAAGCGAGTAAGATCCAAACCATTCGGATGCCACCTCACCATAGAAGTTTCTCCTTCTAGAAGATTTGGGAAAATGCTCTTTTTTCCCACGTGCTGGCATTCTCGCACCCTAGCTATAGAGCAACCTGCGAACACCTCTCACCCTAGGTATAGTGCAACCTACGAGAATGGGTCATTCTCGCACCCTGCCTATATAGAAACCTGCAAACTTCCCTTTTTATAAGGTTTTTACATAAGAAAAAACAACTTCTTTTCTCAGGAGAAGTTCTTCTCCCTTCTCTCTTTAGGAACTCAGGCCACTGACCCCTCTGAAGGCAAAAGATAGGTTTACATCATTAACGATCATAGGGATGATGAAAATAATGTGTAACAAAGACCCTATTAGAAAAATTAGGGATGGATAGGTATGAAATATCATGGGAGTTATTTCAGAATCTTTTTACAAAAAATTATCTTTCAAAAGAGTTTATAGAAAGACAAATAAACTAGTCCAACTCATTAATAAATAATAGAATATCAATAGCACATGAGGTTATATTTATGGAATTGTTGAGGTATGCCCCTCATCTGAATAAAGAATATTTACAAGATAACATCACTACAAGGAGAACACCTTGTAGAAGAGTTTTTTACAAGATCTCCCAAAACCAAATATCTCTTATTTGTTTCTAGTGCAGGTTAGTAGAAATGGGAAATCGGATTTTTTTGTGGAGGATTTTTTAGTAGTGCGCATGCAAGGTACAAACAACCCACTGCGCACACAATACAAACTCCTCGGTGCTTCAAAATTAAGGTGCATCGTTATCCATTATAAATAAAAAATATAGTTGAGGTAGGGGGCTGAAGGTCTTTGTGGATTTTTTCTCTCCTATGATTTTGTTGTATTAGGGTGCACCAGTTCTCATATAAACATTTCCAAATATAAAAAATCTGTCCATATCGATTGTCATTGTTACACCTCATTTTGTGCCTCCAATATCTCCAACAAACAATATTTCTCACTCTCCTTCCACGATCACCCCGTTTGTAGTGCTCTATAGTCAGTTCAATAGCTCACTGGAAATTTTTGATAGCTCATCGAAAATTTTCATTTATTCTTCATAGTGAAACCATGCATGATTGAGAGAGAATACACTAGGTGAGTTGTTTGTTACCTTGTTATTTGAATTTTCATTGCAATAACATTTGAAATTGGCTTGAAATTTAGTCTTTTTTATAATTTTTTGTTATTCTACATGGTGAATTTAAAAGATTCGACTCACCCGAAATGTCGATGCATCTTGTGACTTTACAAGAATCGCCAAAGGTGACGTGCATATGATAAAAAAATACACATGTGCCATTCACAGAATGACACTGCTAAAATGTGAAAATATTAACATAGTGTGCTTTTTGTAGCACCCCATAAATGATGCATTATAAGAAAAAATGCATTTCTTAATAAAACACTCGCACTCTAAATTAAATCGATCACCAGTGTTTTTTATTAACTGATTGCAATGCCTAGTTTTCCATAACAAAGTTTTGTCTTGGAGATGCATCAAATCCACAAAAACACAACAATGTTTTGTACTACAGGGAACCGGGAAAAATGTATAGTAATTTACCATAAGATGAACTCTTATGGGACACCCTATTACTGGTGCATTCTAAGACAAATTCATTGGTAAAAAAACACACAAAATTAGAAAAATGGAACATTGGTACGTTCAATTCAACAAATAAACTGGTGTTGTTAACCAAGGGGTACCGAGACAAATATTTAAAAATTTATCATAGCGTTGTGTTTTCTATAACACGTCCATTACCAGTGCATAATACAAGTAAATACAACGCTAAAAAGTAATTGATTCTCTAAGGAACACAAACTACTAGTGCTTTGAATAAAAAAAATCCCAGTGCTTGATTTATCAGTCAATATATTTAAGAAAGAGGTACATTTCGTAGAACAAACCACACCGCGTCGCGTAGATCATATCTGAAATGACATAAAAGGGTGTTTTTTTGGATGCTCCATCACTAGTGCATTTGATAACAAAATGGACCACTATGTATATATTGGTGCTCGACTAATAATGAACCATCAATGCATTAGAATTAACACCTAATGAATAAATGCACAGATGTGGCTCATGGGATGACACTCCTAAAATGCTAAAAAAATTACCACAGACTTGTGATTTTCGTAAGATCTTGTACACAATGAATTATATAAAAAACACACTAGTTAATGAAAATCTCGTGCTCTAAAGTAAATGGAGCATTGGTGCATTCTATTAATCGATTGCACCTCCCCATTTTCCATAGAAAAAATTATTCCCAACAATGTGTTAAATCCATGAAAACACACCAGTGTTGTGTATTGCAAGGCACTCCACAAAATATAAAATAATTTACCATAATGGTTCATCTTATGGGACGCGACGCCCCACTACCAGTGCATTCTAAGACCAACACACCAGTAAAAAACACACAAAAAATTAGAGTAATGGAATGGAAATGCATTCAATTCAACAAAATGTATTGATGGAAAATGATTTAAATAATGAATTGAAACTCCTAGAAAATAATGAAAATATTGAATACCTATGAGTAATTTTATGACAACCCTCTCTAGTTACATTTACAAATTCTCTATCAAGGTGTCATGTAAGAAGAAAAATAAAGCCACAAACCCTTGGTACGGTAAAATCTCTATTATTTCTACAAAAGCCATTTTATATGCTTCTAATGACTCATTAAAATCCAGCAAGGCAAATAGGTACAAATCCCTAATTAAAAGAAAAAAAAAAGGTACCATATAAATAGAATGCAAGAGAATCATTTATAGCTCTCTATGCTAGCTCTTAAGAAGTTATAAAGGTACATTCTAACTTGTAAAAATAAAGAAAACAATATGATTCTCTAGAGGGACATGGATTCTTACCTTAAAAACCTTTATGAATTCCTCGATGTTGTGGAGAACATTCAAAACCATCTCTACAAAGAAATAATTTTTCTCTATAGAACACATCGAGTTTGGGGTTTAACATCTCGTGAAATGGGAATATAAGGACATCAAAGGCTACCAAGAAAAATAATAAAAATTATAAGGGATATGTTCATTCCTCACATCCATAATCACATTCATTTTGTAGTCATGTTGGGATTCCTTAAAATCAAGTACTCAAAACCTTGTCATAATTATTTTTAAAACTGGAGATAAAAACAATGCCTCTCATTGCAGGACCATTATGATTATATTAATCTCCATAACTTATGAACTTACTCTCGATTACAATGCATATCTCTCTATATCTCTACATACATATCCTCTACACTTTTTGGCACATATTTGGACAAATTTGGTAGTTGTTGGGAAGAAGCAGATTGTGTTGGAATAACTCTAGATGATATAGTCATCAACCTTCTTCTTTATATTGATAATATTTTTCTTACAATGAGGAGGCCTTATGATCTAGACAAGCAACTAAAAATTCTCAAGCATTTCTACTCTAGTATGGGTATGACTATTAACACTAGAACCAAACATAACTTATGATAATTAAATAAAAAATGATCATTTATGCTAATTTCACAGATGGCAACATCATCTTGGAGGTAATGACTTCATACAAATATCTTGGATTGATATTCATCACAAGATTTCATTTATTGAAACTATGGCATTGAAAAAATGATAAATGGAGGATGGAGACCTTATTATAGACTTGAAAAAAATTGTAAATCAATGGACCTTTCATTATGGGATAAGAATAAACTCATCTTTGACATTCTAGTCATGCTCATGTTATCTTATATAGTTGGGAACTTTGGGGCTGCAACATCCCTTTAGATTCATTGAGAAAGATAGAGCAAAGTGAACAACGCTTTATAACTCATAATCTCAAAATTAAAGGAAACACACCCTATCCTATCATCCGCATAGAAACAATTATTTCCCCCATTGAGAGCTTGGTTATGATTAAGTAACTAACGCGTAACAAAAACATTAAAAACATATAAGACAAGAAATTTCCTATGATTGCTTCAAACTAGAGTCAAATCATAATGTTTCCATGTCTTGGCTAAATCATTGGGGAATAAAGGAAGAGGTCACTTTGTAGATTAATGATACTATTAAAATATTATTACATCTAACTTTAAGAAGAAATTGTGGTGCAGTAAATAATTACATGATAAAAGAAAAACAAGACATTATAAGGAAGTTAACAATCATATTCTAGAAGAAAAAAAATATCTCTCTATTTTGACTAGATTAAAGAAGAAAATCAACATTACTAAAATAAAAACAAACTCTCATAAACTCCATAATGAAATAGGGTATTGGAGGATTGAAGATGAAAAACACTTTCACAATTTTAAAATATTTGTTATAATAGTGACCTTCTTAACCTTTTAACTCATAAAAAGTATGGTGATTTATGAATTCTTCTTAAAGTTCTCCTAGCACAAAATAAATAAATAAATTATAAAACAAACCAAATAATTCCTTATATTTCTTAAGGTCCAATAGACAAAATTTGGGTCTAAGTGGACATGAACTACACCAACACCACTATCATCATCATGGTGATTTAGGAAATCTTGGACCATAGAAATAAAATTCTATAAGAATGAAAGAAATTCCTTACATTTTTTTCTTAATTTCCTATAAATCAATGTTGATCTCAATTCACAATTAATGACTATCATTACCATCATAAAACTACTAAAACCAAAACATTAAAAAAAAACTTTAACCATAATAACAAAATAAAATAAAAATCATCTTAATCATTATCTTTCAAGAACAAACAAAAAACTTTAACCATAATAACAAAAAAACAAATAATCATCTTAATCATTATCTTTGAAAGACAAAAAAAAATTGCAATTCAATATTTTTATTTTCATTTTTATGATATTTAATAAATCTAAGTTTGATAGAACTACAACATGATTATTATCATAAATCATTTTAATAATACTAATTACACTGTTATATTACCATAAACAGAGTACATAAGCTATTGGTAATGCCAGTTGTCCCGCGTGAACAAGAAACCGGGACAGCTGGGCATCCCTGGCCATTTGTCACCTAGTTCACAAAATTAACAAAATTGACAGTGCTACGTCCTGCCCAAAGGAAACCAGGACTAACAGTCATGAGTATAAAACCGGTTATCCTGACTAGTTCTAAGAAAAACTTATAGCTAGCTAGCTCAAGGCCTAAATTATAGCAGCAAAAACAAAGTCTAGTTCCGAGCATTATGTAACCTTTGAACCTGCACGCTTGGCCTCGTCCTCGGACTGCCTCCATCCTGCTGGGAACGTATAGGACTGCGTGCAAGTCAGACATTGTTACTTTGGCAGAGTTTTGGAGTGGGCCGCAAAGAGCATGTCAAGTCTCTAATCCATTTGCGTAAGGCGGAAGATCTGGTCCTCGAGCAGATTTCTCATCTCAAAGATGAGATTGAAGTATCCCCAATCGACTGAAGGTGGTTGCTCTGGGCGATGGCTGTCAATTAACCCCTCGAGGTTGGTCGCTTCTGCTTCCTGATTCATGTGCCACTGTCGTGTGTGTGCTTGCACCTTCGCTTCCCTGGTAGGTTTGGGAGGAACCTCCTCTTCAACGTAGCAGGGGGAGTAAGGCATCTCTGAGCTGGTGGCATGAGGGTCGATCATAGTGCTTGCAAACGATGGCTTACTATCTGTACCAAAGTTCGGGCTCAGATTCTAGTTGTCCAGCACTATAAACAAAGTGTGCTCAGGGGGGCTCTGCAGGCCTCCTTCCGGGATGACTTCCTCCACGTACGCCATTGGAGGCGTGCGTGGTTTGTTTCTTCTTCTCTTAGCTGCCATTGCTATGGCTTTCTCAAATTTCTCCTTTCTCTTGCGTCGTGACTCCGCCGTGTACCAGGCAGCTCCCCTTCATGGCTTCCCTCTCGCTCGGGGCATGGTGGGGGTCCGGTGAATTGCCTGGGTGCTTTCTCGAAAGGTCGTTCTGCTCTTGAGTGTTGGCGAGGTCGCCGGGTGTTTCCACTGTTCCAGAGAAACGGGGGAGAGGCTGCTGCAATTCTACTGCTCCAGTGGAGCTGAGGTTGCAAGGAACGACTAGCACTTTGTTCTATCGGCTTGGACAATGAGAGCTAGTGCTAAAATGATCGCCGTAGCCATTAAAGTCTCCTGGATAGTGCGCTGATGGCGGGTACCCTTCCCTTGCGCGAGGGGCCTCGTCGTTTGAATGCGCCTGCTCATGCCCATGGTGAGTTATGGTCGGAGCTGATGTGGGCCGATGGATGCATTAATGTTGCATCCCGACTCGATCCTGCGTGGCACCATCACGTCCCGTGTCACCCAATCGAGGGAATTTATTATTTAATTATTAATTCAAAATATAATTTATTATTATTATAATAATCTTTTAATAAAAAAAATATAAACATTTCCAATCTATGTAATAACATTTCACTTATAATATAAATAATTATTATTCAGAGGCATATATCTATTCAAAACTTTTGAATTAATCAGTTTTTTAATTAAAAATATGCAATGCCAATGTGAAATTTAAGATTACATATAATTTTGTGTTAGTTAATCATTAAAACATTTGATTAACTCAAATTATTTATTAACTCAAATTATTCATTAACCTGCCCCTACTTATAAGTTTTCTTGGACTATTCATTGTTTCTAGACTGTCCTCAACCAAAGTTAAGTGGCTGAGCTTTTTTTTGACTATTCATTGTTTTTAGACTGCCATCAACCACAAGTTAAGTGGCTGAGCTAGTTAATACTTATATGGCTGAGCTAGGGGACTGAGTTAGCTCGGGAGCAATCTTCCTTGTTTTTTTACAGGTTCTACCCTTTTGCTATTTTAAATTTCTAACCAATAAACTTAGAGTATCCTGAAAATCTTGAAAGATTAAAACAATTTTTTTTTCTAGTTAGCCTACTTTAATACTTATATTCGTAATTTTATTATTATGATCGTTAATATTACCTCACCTTAATTTAAATAATTAAGGATCATTGATATATTACCAATCGACGCCATTCATATTCTCCGTATCTCTTGCCATATATCAACCAGAGTTATGGTTCTGTATTCCCGACGCAATCTCCCTTCTCGAATTACTTGGATAGGGAATTCGCACGACATTTGACGAAATAAGGGGAGTTGCCGCAGAAATGAAATGGACAAAAAACGGGATGCTGTTCCTCCCTACCGACCAGTAAACAGATATGAATTTATAAAATCAAAGCAAGTAAAGCGGCCTCCTCTCGAAGTGATCACACGAAAATGTAGACCAAGCAGTGACAGCGAAAGGGAACGAAGAAACGTTTCAAAGTGGAGGAAAATGATCGGAGCTTGTGGAGCTGATTGGAAGGAATATGCGAGAAGGAACCCAAACGTTGTTAAAAGGCGTATACGAAAGGGTATTCCAGATTGCTTGAGGGGTCTTGTTTGGCAACTCATATCAGGCAGTCGTGAACTTTTGCTGAAACACGAAGGGGTATACGACCAATTGTTATTTAATGAGAGACATACATCAACATCAGAACGGAATATCATTACAGATATTTCTCGCATTTTTCCAACCCATGTTTTCTATCGACAGGTGCATGGGCCTGGACAGACATCCCTTTATAATGTTTTAATGGCCTATTCCGTATATGATAGAGAGGTGGGCTATGTCCAGGGAATGGGTTCTGTAGCAGCCCTACTTCTTCTTTATATGTGTGAGGAAGATGCATTTTGGCTGCTGGTTGCGCTGTTGAAAGGGACAGTTAATGCACCAATGCGAGGTCTATACTTAAATGGACTGCCTCTTGTACACCAATACCTTTTCCAGTTCAAAAAGCTGGTAGAGGAGCAATTGCCACAACTAGGTATACATTTTGAGCAGGAAATGATCCACCCAGCTATGTATGCAACCGAGTGGTTTATAACTTGTTTTTGCAGTACGCTCCCTTTCCCATTACCTCTTCGCATTTGGGACGTTTTTCTCTATGAGGGTGCGAAGATTGTTTTCAAAGTAGGACTGGCACTACTTAAGTCCTGTGAAGATGATTTGGTGAAATTATCTTTCCAAGAGCTACTACCTGCTTTAAGCAACTATTCACAGGATGCTCTGAAAATTGACAAATTATTGCCCATTGCGCATTCAATGAAGGTTACAAAAAGGTTGGAGGAACTTAAGCTGGAGTATTTTAGAACGACCGATCACGACTCCTAATATTAACAGTCTGTAAACAAGGAGCGTTAGCCTTCTAAACTTGAGAAAAGTTCTTTAGGACTCGAGAATATTGAGCGCGTTCGGAAAACATAGGGAAAACTTTTTTAGCTCAAGTTCTAGGGTAATCTTTATTTTCATCCTACGAGGGATTTGACATTTCAAGGCTGGCCGGTAATGTTTTGTAAATTGGGTAAATTGTTTGTAATTGAACAATTTAAATCATATTTCTTCTTCACCGAATTTTCGTTAAAATGCTCTGGTACATTAGTTTTGACGGTAAAATTTGACGGGTGCTTGGATTTCAAATTTCCTTGACCAATTTTCGTTGAAGTCTTATGGGATCCTTTATGTGAATCCGGAATTTAAATTAATTGTCCATTTGATGTTCGGTCCGACCGATATCTTCTTGTTTATGAAATCATTTTTTTTTGTTTATTTCTAGAAGGAGACCAAGAACTTGTTTTATATCAGAATGAATGGCTTCGCATCTCTTTTGTTCTTCTCGACGGCCTGTGTCGAGGATTCACACCATTCAGTATTAATTCTCACCTCACAACTCACAGCCCTTGACTAGCGGCATCCCGTCTAACACCCTTAGACCTCGCCACCACGGAGTCCTCCCTCGCTCATATAAACACACAGAACAATGTAGATTTCTTCAACCGCCACACGTCCACCTGCACGCTCCACTTCCCGCAGCAGTTCAGGCATTCAGTTCTGCGCTGCAGCAAGAGCCAAAACAACATTATGGATGCGGGAATTATGAGGGATCTGGAGGCATTCAGGAAGGCCCTAAGGCACATAATTGCACACAACTATCTTGCAATTAATTGAGAGGCAGTATATGCAGCTCTTCTGCACTGGCTGAGTTATTAAAAAGACTTTTCAAATAGTATTTTAGCATTTTAAAAAGAAAAATAATTTTCAAATAGTATTTTAGCATTTTAAAAAGAAAAATAGTTGAATATATTTTCATCATTGGTCATAATTGTTCTTCTACACTGGTTGAGTTATTAAAAAGACTTTTCAAATAGTATTTTAGCATTTTAAAAATAAAAATAATTGACTATATTTTCATCATTGGTCATAATTGTTGTATAATTTTGTGGATTTTCAAACTGTGTACACACTTTATTCATTCTTTATATCCAGATATTTTGTTGAGTAAAAATGATTTTAGAAAAATATATCTTTTTTCAAAAAARCATCAATTTATTAACAATTTTAAATTACTCATAAATATTAATTATTTTCAATACTTACACTTATTAAAAATGAAAAATGGCTAAAAGTAATGGTCTTTTAAATAAAATGAGATTTTATTAAAAATGAAAAATGGCTAAAAGTAATGGTCTTTTAAATAAAATGAGATTTTAATGACCAAGTTCARAATATTCTTAATAGTTACACTAWATGAAAGGTCTTATAATTTCAAGAATTAATTTATATGACAAAATATGTCTGTTCATCTTTAAAATGAGTGATTAAGGTGATTAGTATAACAAAGATTATTCAAGAGTTTTCCTATACARCCTCTTGTAACGTTTATCTAATTTTTTTTCAATACTTTGGTTTCTAATATGTAATTTGTTTTTTTAATTGTACTATTTGTGTTTTCATATAGTCCCTGGTTTATGTACAATGTGGAACCCCATGTGAGTAAATTTATGGTATTAAAACTTTTCTTTGGAGATGAGAGTAGGTGGGATTTTTACTCTTCTAAAAGTTTTGGCAGTTTTGTCAATTGGGCAGTAAACCTTTTCACTTTTCAATTTTATTGACATATGGGAAACATTTGATACTAAGTATGAAGGCATCCCATATAACAAATAAATGTGGATTGATTGCCATTCATTAAGTTGAGTCTCTCTTAGGTCCTTTCCATAGGAGGACATAGTATTGCATTGTAAATTTGTAAGTTCCGGATTTGAAGTGCATCTGTATCATAGATTGTATGGCTTGTAAACTGCAAAATATTGTGAGAAATTAATCATTTCATCGCACAAAAGATGACTAGTTGTTTGAATTTAGAAGAATTACCACAACTCATAAATTAATTCTCACAATCTTGATAACCTTATTCATTTAATGATCGAAGAGTTATCACCGCTACATCGTTTCATTTTTTGTTAATTGAATTTCAAAGGGGAAATGAACCATTAATGTTCTCTAAAATCCAAATTCTACTTAGGTATAGGTTAATATCATGCACATATATATAAAGAGAAAAATAGACAGAGAGTTTTTTGAGAGGGTTAATGATCTAGAATCTTTTCATCGAAGTGACTCATCAAGAATTGTATTAAATGAGAATAAATTAAAGTGCACCATTAAAGAAGGAGAAACTCTATAATTAAGAGACATAAACATCGAATCTAAACACAAAAAATTGATAACAAAGTTTGTTCCTGGTGGAATATGCCTCTCAGTCTTGCTCTCAAATGGGTAGGCCTTTTTATTAGCTTAGCAAAATAATTTGGAAAAATACATAAGTATACCTCATTCTGGAATCAAGTTGCAGAAGCTTTGCTCAGATTAGAAAACATACAACACCATTGAATTTGTGGCGTCAAATTACCCAAAAATGGTTGTCTACATGCCTCAATCCGACTCTGGCACTCACACGCCCAAGATAAACTCTATCTCGTTTTTCGTGCTTGCAACATGCAATTAATTCCAATAAAATGCCTCATAAAGCATGTCGTCCATACCCTCACGGGCCTCCTCTTCAATACTAGGTGGATTCAAAATTTAAGTAATATTTTGGGCATTGTAAACAACGTAGGTCGTTTGGCCTAGTTGTTGACAGAGCATTTGGTAAGGCGTAGATAAAGGGGTAGGTCCCGGGGTTGAGCCCACGGGCCTCCACTTTTGGGTGTTCAGTGTAACATATTCGTATATATTTAAATCTAGTCCTGTCAACTTTAGCAGTGGTTTAGATTGACCGTTGGGCCGACATATCTGGCGAGGCTTCTCCAGATTTGGCGAACCTGATTGTTTTGCTTTTTTTGGAATTTCGTTCTCGGGCCCTCATTGGGCATTTTCCTACTACCATGTGGTAGCCCATGACTGGGCCACATGGTATCCAACCATTGGTTCATGTCAACCAATTGCACAATCACCTGCCATGTCAGTGTACGAAATGCCACGTCATCTGCCACATCATCCTACCACGTCATCTGCCATGTCACCTTACGGTCTTCCACGTGGCTGTAGGGACTGCCATGTGGCACATGTTTACTGGTCCATGAAATGACCCAAAAAAACAAAAAAAGAGTAACACGTGCCAGCCTTTGGTGTTGCTTGACGTCATGTTGATATGTGTCGCCTTCTATGTGTTCCACATACATTGTACGGATACTAATTTGATTCGTACTAATGCTCACGTCAATAGTATGGATGATGAATCATCCCTTGTTGATTGGGTCAGGTTGACCAAACTTTGACCACAAATATCTTTCGATCAATAACTTTGTTTGATGATTTCTTTGCGTCGTTGGAAATCTTACGATGCTCTTTTCACAATGATTCCATTTTCAATGAGTTTTGAGGACTTTGAATTTTTTTCCCTCTGTCTATCTGTTGAGCCCATTCTGAGCTTCCTGAGTTGCTTTTGTGAGTTCTGAGTTGTCCTTAGTCATCTCTGGATCCCTTTTGGATCATGGCTTCCCACTAAGAGATGTTTGGACCACCAAAAGATTTCATCAATTTACATATAAGTGAGGGAATATTTCCCTCACCTTGTCCTTCTCAATCCACTTTGTCTTGATTGGATGTGTGTCCTTTAATCATACTCGAAGATAATCAACATCACCCCTGCGTGAAGTCCTCATCCTTTTGTCCAGGATAATATTTTCCTTTAACTCATCCAAGTACTCAGGAGAAAACTCATCAACTGACGAGATTGAAACTTCCTCATCCTCATCCATGATCATGCGAGGCTCAAAAAGTTTCAAGTCCACTATAATATTATATAATTACCACTATTGTAGTTAGATATAATAAATGGGTAGTTACATATAATAAATGTAAGATGCCTTCTTAGAAGGTTCTGCTTCTAGAAGATTCCTCCTATAGAATTTTCTTAGGTGATGGTAGTACTATATAAATGGGTTAAAAAAATGTAATGTGATATGAATAGAAGTATTGTCTTTGGAGTTGTAGCTCAATAGGAGGATTCCCCCTCGAAGAGGAAAGTGAACTTGAGAGGATCCATTATATGGTGTTTCGCTACCTCAAAAGTTTTCTTATAATAAAAGTGTTGTTATTATATATTGTCCTCTGAATCTTTGTGTTTTTTTTATATGAAACTATTTGTTTCTTAAAAATTGGTATCAGAGAACTTTCCTTGTCATGAAGTGTGGAAAAATATTTTTATTTTTTGCAGATTTATTTTTTCGGAGAAGAAAAAAAAAAGGGTTGCGACATTCTTGATGTTTTTTGTAGGTTTTGGTGAAATTTTGCAAAAAATGGTTTTGCGTCTAAGCTCCTCTCAAAAAAACACCGAAGTAAAAAAAAATCGTTCGAAATGGAGTCCAAGAAGTCAAATTATTTGCATTTTAAAATATGCAATTACCCAGGTTTTTTCTGTAGATGAACATGTGATTTTTATGATTTTTGTAACATATGGCGATGAATTTTTCAAAACAAATTGAATATATGAGTTCCTCTCACAATTTCACCCAATTTCAAAAAACAAAATGTCCAAATAGGAGCTCTGGAAGTGAAGAGATCGTTGATTTAAAATCAACTATTTTGAGGTCTTTTTCGTGACGACAATGGGATTGCAAAGTTGATAACTTTTCGTAGGGTTCTCAGATTTCTACCAAATCAATGCCATTGGATAAACAATTTTAATATATTTATTTTTTTATAGTTTATGTGGTGTTTCCATGGCCAGTCCCTCTCAAAACTGCAAAGAAATTCTACATATGACTAAAACATTCAAAGCCCAATTGTATGACACATTGCATGACCTTGTAGATGGCTTCAAGTAAATTTTGTGTAGTATTCAAGATTCATTGGACAATGCAAGAGAGATATATTATGGAGGACATCATGGATGAATATAATCAAGCGGTGTATGTTTGGTATGATTTCACGACCGATAGTTATGATTGATAAATGGATTTTGTCATTTCTTGGATGACAACCACCTTCATATTTTATTTGATGACTCTAATCCACCTTTTGTAGAGAACATAAAGGTGACAAATCAGGAGCAGATGATTATTACCAGTGTCCAACTTGCATATTCTATATTGGTATTATTCCTTCCACATTCTGTTATGACCCTTTTGTACATGTGTTATTCTTTGGAGCATCATTTTCAGTTAGTTATTGGGTTCTGAAATCTTACGCAGGGAGTTTACATGAGCACATGGACATGGGATCTTGGCTTACAATGGTGGTTGGACTACTTCAACACGATGGCTTTTCTTTCTACATGGGGCAATGGTTCTCTAGTCTAATTCAACATTATAGTCCACACTTATCCATGGGACCCTGCTATACGGTTGTATACCCTCATAACAAGTGTTGATGACAGGACTTTCATAAGGGAGATGAAATGTTAGGTAGATAGAGAGGTAGTGGAGGCCATTGAATGTAAGGTGGAATAGATCCACTATATTATTAAATAAGGCCCACTATGGTAGTTAGATATAATCAATGGGTAGTTATATATAATAAATGTAAGAGGACTCCTTAGAAGGTTCTTCTTCTAAACGATTCATCTTCTAGAATGTTCTTAGGTGATGGTAGCACTATATAAATGGGTTAAAGCAATGTAATGAGATGTAAATAGAAGTATTGTATTTGGAGAAGTATCTCAATAGGAGGATACCCCCTTGAAAAGGCAAGTGAACAGGAGAGGATCCCTTCCATAATAGGATCCATTGTATGGTGTTTCCCTACCTTAAGGATTTTCTTATAATAAAAGTGTGGTTCTTCTATATTGTTCTCTCAATCTTTTTGTTGTTTTTGTATGGAAGTATTTGGTTATTAACATGAACACTAATATATTGTAGTTACCCAACAATTCTCTTGTATCATGAATGTCCATTTTTTTCACCATATGATATCATTTACAATAGCCCCTTATGCTATACATGGACCACATATTAGAATAAGAGATACTCCATCCATGGGAACTAACCTATGTCATCTAGGATATTTATAGGAATTTGATTCTAGTCCTGTTACCTCTTAGAGATAGTGCAAATACATACAATAACATCACACTATTTGACCGTTAATATCCAACAATGCATCAAAATTCATCATCCAACCTTGATTAGGTCGATAACATTCCTTATTTGTAAACAAGGTCATGTTCATTATGTTGGAATATGTAATGATGAATTGTGTGGTGATGTTGAAAACGTTTTATCTATCTCAATGATAAAGAATTTGTGGAGGTTCTCTCAGGCATAAGATTGGATATTTATGAAGAACAAAGAAGACAATACCTTTACAAGGATGTTTCCCACATTGGGGTTTTACCACGTATATTTGGTGTACTCTTTTTATTATGTTTCTTTCTTATTATGATTGAATGTTGTTGTTATATGGATAAGAGGATAATCTAGTAAGGTTTTTCAATTTAATATTGTTGTATTTTTGTTCATATTTCTAAATATTCTAACATGGTATTAGAGTTGCTTACTATGCTCTACCTCCTTTATCAATATTTTGTTAAATTGTTTTACATAGAAACATATTTATTTGGCATCTCCTTTTTTTTTTTATAATTTTGTCGTCAGTTATAGTAGCCACTAAGGATTCTCTTTAGATTTGGACATTTTTCTACAAGGTTGATATTTTTTTCCTCCAAACTCTAACCCTTTTTTCTCCTATTTCTTACATTTACATTTTTTTTTAAGTCTCACCTCACCATTATGTCTGAAATAAAGAAATTAGCTCAGATTGAGTATTGGTTTATTAAATTTGGATTAATTTCCCTCAAAATTCAATTAATTAACCTATCTTCTCCTTGTGAATTTAATTTTTTTTTACGTAAAGTTTTTTTGGAAATTTTAGGTATGGTAATTTACAAAGCCCCTTTTTTACCAAACCTAGTTTTTCTTCCAAAGATATTATCTTTTGATCCAGGAGGTCTTTTTGCATGGAATATTTTTGTTGCGTGCAGATTTTCACTGGATGACTAATCAACATGTAATTCTCCTCTCCATAGATCGTACAAACCATATGGATTGATTTTTTGTTGTACGAACATGCTTTTTTGGGAAAATTTCCAGGTCTTCAAGTCAATTTTCTTATATGAGGTTTGATTCATCTCTTGGGAGGGGTGATTTCCTATTACAGAATGTCAATTTGTTGATATAAGAGGTCAATTTGCAGTGGGGTATATATTTTAGCTATTGGAGGGGTTTTACCTATATGATTGTGTGTTTTCCTTTATATCTAATTTATATGAATGATTTTGCAATGTTTGGTGAGTTTGGTGGGCCATTTTATTTTTTAATATGCTAATCTACTGATTGAAAGGGCCAATGTGGGCCAAATTTCTTGTTGGGGACACATACGAGGATTTTTCGATTGTTTTCTCCTTCCTGACGCATTGTACGACCCGTACGACCACGATTAGTTGTTTGGATATCTTTCGAACCATCCAAATAGGTAAAAAAAAATTTACCATGCCATACAATCATGTTTCTCTTGTAGGGAGAACCGTATGAATGGTTTAGTGCTCAAGGTAATTTATATCATGGTTTTTCCACATTGTTTCTTGCTACATGTAATTTCAATCTCTTTTTATGTAGTGTGGAATCTCAATAAATAGGGTAAGTTACTTCCAAAATTTATCATAAGTAAGAACAATTATACTTATTCTTCTCATTATATTATTGTTTGTTTTCTTTAGAGTTTAGTTTCTTAGTTTTTTCATCATGTTTGCATAGATTGTTTCTTATTCCTGTTTTTTCTTATGACTAACCTACATGTGTAAAATATATTTTTTGACATTTTCAGGAGCATTTACCTGTATTATTTTATTATTTTGATAGCAAGAAACCATACAATGCATAAGTATTAGTTTCCAAATGGCTAGATTTTTCAAATGATATCATTTTTTATCTTGATCATATTCTTCTCTCTATTTATATGTTGTTGTCAACCCTTGTTGTGTAAAATAAATTTAATTTTTTTTGGGATTATCATGATCATAATATAATTTACTCTTGCAAATTCATGTGTGTAGATTAACTCTCTATTCACTTCACTTTCTCCTCATGGTTTTTTTGTGAAGAGTTGTGGAATAGCTTGGTTCTACAAATTGTTTCTATGTTGAGTTTCTAAGCATATTGTGTAATGCCCATATATTACTAAGGGTCATTAAGTTTCCTAAACATTTTAAGAAAGTAAATTGAAACAAAACTTCATAACATAATATTGACTTTTATAACAACAACTTCAGTAACTTGGATTTATCAATAAATACTAAATGATCTACAGTATGAAATAAATACATAACTTAACAAGTACTTGGATCTGATGCTAATTTATGTTGACTCTTTGCTTTGTTGTTGCCTTTCTGCTCCCTGCTACACAGATCAACCCTGCCACAAATAAGAAAATAACTACCCAAAACTACTATCCTCCCTGCCAACTAGGAAAACTACCTATCTCCAGGATATCTACGGATATCCTGGCCCTCCATGCCCAAAACCTCAAGCAACTCGGTGCCTCCCTTGATCAAAAGCCACAGTCCAAAACAGTTTGTTCCTTGCTCCTAGAAAGCCAACAGTCCACAGAGAATACAACAGGCTCACATCCAATACCACAGTGCACAACAAATACCATAGTGCATAGAAATTCTGCTCACGGCAATATGCAATGGTTCTCGGCCAATACCACTGGCTCAGCAATACAATCTGCAGCATCCATCCCCGCCGAATGGTGAGCACATCCCCCTCTTCCCGTCCCTTATTCCTCCCTGTCGACTAACACAATTACTCCACAACCTCCCCTTGTCCTCCGTCCTGCGTCCCCCTTTAATATTTTATCGTCTCGAGATTTCTGGGATATCCCCCTCTGCATACGCCACCCCCTGGGCATATGCAATTCTTATTATATCTTTTCTTTGCATCTCTTAAATTTATGTCACAAGTCATTAAATGTGATCTTCAGTTAGATTATTATTACTTAGTTAATCCTCAATTATTCTTTAATTAACTCTTACTTAATCATCTTAATCATTTATCAATTTAGGGTCGTTACACACACCCACCCTTCAAGAAACTTCGTCCCGAAGTTAAGGTGTCAGGTGGTACAGGGGAGAAGAGCATGGTTCATACGTTCACAGCAAGTAACTGACAATATCGGTAAGTAAATCAAGAATTACATACATACTAATGTATATGTACAAGGAATGCATGTGTAGCTAGTACATGCAAACCTCATGCATGTACTAATAATCAAACTATCATTATTTAATAATTTACATATGAATTCAATCCAGTCAGCAAGGCTAGTCTTTTATAAAAGACAACAATCATTTATCTGTGTGAGAAATATTTTATTACAATTATCTAGTTCAATAATTTATTTTAAACAACTGTGGTTTAGTTACAAAATAATGAATATTCATATATACACATTTTTTTTTTTTTTAAGGGACAACATCACATTCCATCACAAGACAGATCTCCATATATCTCAACTATTCTACTCATCCTTCCTTCCTAACCTACTTCTGTCTCCCATCCTATCTGTCCTCTACTAGACTATCTTGGAGCGCCAACTATATTGGCCTAACTCCAAATAGAACCCATAAGTGGAAGTGTCGCTATCTTGATCAAGCTTCCCTAGCAGGAAACTGACAGTCCTCATCACACGTCTGAGGAGCGTGAACCAGCACCGTCCTCCCAGGACTTCAGGTTTCAGAGGATACACGGTGGGAAACACCTCCATCCCTCCTAACAGAACCAGTGTCAACACCCTATAATGGAGGATACACGGTGGGAAACACCTCCACCCCTCCTAACAGAACCAAGGTCAACACCCTATAATGGAGGATACACAGTGGGACTAGGAGATACACTGTGACTAGGAGATATAGTGTATAGGCCTCAAGTAATTCTGGTTGTCTAAGTCAAAAGGTGGTGTTACCTACACCCCACCTTCGAGAATCTTGTTCTCGAGGTGGTCAAAATAGTGAAGGATAGTCTCCCTGTAGGGTCTCGACATCCTCCCAAGTAGCAGACCCCGGACTATACTTGTCCCACTAGACCTTAAATTGATCTACCAAACGGTTTCTGAGCTGTCAGACTCTACGGTCCAATAGGTGTAACGGTTCGACTGTGAGGGTTCCCACGTCCGATACTTGCAATTCTTTCCAATTTAGTTTATGTGATTCATCAGCAACATAATGATGTAAAATGGATACATGAAATATATTATGAGTCTTATGCAAGTGGGGTGGTAGTACGAGACAATAGGCAACGGTTCTGATTTTCTCTTGGACCCTAAATGGCCCTATAAACCGTGGTGACAACTTTGTCCCCTTCCTGAACCATATGGTACTCTTATTAGGCCTGATACGGATGAAAACATGGTCTCCCACTTCATAACTTCGGTCGGTCCTGTGTGCATCAACATAACTTTTCTGTCTATCTTGTGCTTCCTTTAGCCTCCACCTGATCTGAATCACCTGTTCCTCCATTTCCTGAATCAATTCTGGCCCAACTGTTACTCAGTCTTCAAGTCTATCCCAATTCAATGGTGTTTTGCATGGCCTTCCATACAAAGCTTCATATGGTGGCATTCTGATGGAACTATGATAACTGTTATTGTAGGCAAACTCTACCAAAGGTAGGTGCTTCTCCCACTGGGTTTTATTATCCATTACGTACATCCTAAGCATGTCTTCC
Organism: Picea engelmannii; assembly: GCA_009831015.1. Taxonomy (NCBI): domain Eukaryota; kingdom Viridiplantae; phylum Streptophyta; class Pinopsida; order Pinales; family Pinaceae; genus Picea; species Picea engelmannii. The sequence goes on along the minus strand of ML792651.1, from coordinate 77,773 downwards.
ATGACTTGATTTACTCTCTCGGTTTTCCCATCTGTTTCAGGATGATAAGTTGTGCTTAAGTTCAATTGAGTCCCCAATGATGACTGCAAACTTGTCTGAAATCTAGAAGTGAATCTAGAGTCCCTATCTGATATAATCTTCTTAGGTATCTCGTGAAAACAGATAACCTCGCTTATGAACACTCGTGCCACATCAGTAACATCATATGTGTCTTTAACTGGAATGAAATGAGCACTCTTGGTTAGCTTATCCACTATCACAAGAATGACATTGTGTCTATGAGATGTGAGTGGCAACCCTACAA
>ML792651.1:55604-66728 GCA_009831015.1 Picea engelmannii | reverse complement strand
AACTAAGACGCTCTGATACCATATGTAATGCCCATATATTACTAAGGGTCATTAAGTTTCCTAAACATTTTAAGAAAGTAAATTGAAACAAAACTTCATAACATAATATTGACTTTTATAACAGAAACTTCAGTAACTTGGATTTATCAATAAATACTAAATGATTTACAGTATGAAATAAATAGATAACTTAACAAGTACCTGGATCTGATGCTAATTTATGTTGCCTCTTTTCTTTGATGCTCCCTTTCTTCTCCCTGCTACATAGATCAACCCTGCCACAAACAGGAAAATAACTGCCCAAAACTATTGTCCTCCCTGCCAACTAGGAAAACTACCTATCTCTGGGATATCTACGGATATCCTGGCCCTCCGTGCCCAAAACCTCCAGCAACTCGGTGCCTCCCCTGATCAAAAGCCACAGTCCAAAAAAATTTGTTCCTTGCTCCCAGCAAGCCAACAGTCCACATAGAATACAACAGGCTCACAACCAATACCACAATGCACAACAAATACCACAGTGCATAGAAATTCTGCTCACGGCAATACGCAATAGTTCTCGGCCAATACCACTGGCTCAACAATACAATCTGCAACATCCATCCCCGCTGAATGGTGCGCACATCCCCCTCTTCCCGTCCCTTATTCCTCCCTGCCGACTAACGCAATTACTCCACAACCTCCCCTTGTCCTCCATCCTACGTCCCCCTTTAATATTTTATCGTCTCGAGATTTCTGGACTATCTCTCTCTGCATACACCACCCCCTGGGCATACGCAATTCTTATTATATATTTTCTTTGTCATCTCTTAAATTTATGTCACAAGTCATTAAATGTGATCTTCAGTCAGATTATTAATACTTAGTTAATCCTCAATTATTCTTTAATTAACTCTTACTTAATAATCTTAATCATTTATCAATTTAGGGTCGTTACATATTGATATTGTCATTCAAAATTTATTCTTGACATTTGCAAGTTTCTTATTCTTGCACTTTATTAAGGATTTGATTACAGTTGTAATGGATTCCTACATTGTTCCTCTCTTCATCTTATCCTTGAAAAAACATAGTTTTAAACTATTTGCCACTTTATCTGGGATGTTTGAAGCTATAATCAAAGGGAATGTAATGTAATATAATGAAATGTTGTTTCATGTCACCACATTCAAGTATTCATGTAATATAATGAAGTGCCATCTTCTGCTATAAATTCATGATGATTATATGTGGGGATAATTTTTCGATGGATAGATCATTGGGGTATTGTATTGGCAATTTAGTGTTTAATAGAGTTCTTTGGTTGTGAATACTATCTATTGGAAACATTTCGATGTACAGATATGGGGTTCTTATATTTGTAATATGGTCTATTGTACTATTATTTCAAATGTCATGTTGGTTGGGGAAATTGTCTTCTTTCCACATGTTTTGTTTTATTTTCGCGATTAGAGGTTTATGTATACTATTGTGGCATTTCACAAAAATTCGTTCCAACTATCAGTTGAGTTATGGTTTTGATGGTTGTATTTTAGCCACTTGTTCTGTTGTATTGGTGATTTAAAGTTTCTATAAACTGTTTTCATGTTTTGCAAGAGTTCATGATACAACTTGGTTCGAACAAAATTTCATGATCTCGTGAGAAGTGGTTGTTATATCCATAAATACATGAGGAAATGTGTGTTGTTATTCACATCTTACTAGAAATTATGGAAGTTTTCATGATCTCAAACCGGCGTGGCACCAATACCAAACTTGATTTTGTTCTAGTCGACGTAACTAAGGTCAGATTTACAATTACAGATTTATTGAACTTGATTGCATCAAAGGTGAAAATATGGACTTATGAAGGATTGATTCCAAATTGAATATTAACTTAGTGAATATGTTGTTAGTCTCATATATCCATTACTTAATTTATTTAATGAATATAATTGTGGAAATAAAACATGCATAAGAAAACATGAGAAAAGAGATCATCGAGTTGTTAACGGAGTTGACCAGGTCATCATGGATACATCTGTGGATTCACTTGGAATACAAATAGATATATTATGCTTCCCAAAGGGATGAAATATTCTAAAAAAATATGACATGTGCTCCAATACTCTCACATAAGTGACATTTATTCAGACATCATAAGGACTAAATTCTCCCTAGTGGAGGGGGGTCAACTCTCCCAATGAAGGGGATTACAAACCACAAGCATAATTTCTTTATTCTCTCCTCAAATATCTCTCAAAATATCCTCCACATATGGCCTCCAAAATTTCTCCCAATAACGAGGTTTAAATAGTTTCCTTTGGTGTATTACTGAGAGGGGGGGTTGAATCAATGATGAGAAATTATACCAATTATTAATCCTTTAAACCAAAAATTATATTGTTTTACTTATTCAACCATGTTAATATGTTCATCATCAATATCATACTGTATCATAAGAATTAACATTCATTAGTTCATAATAAATAATAACAAACACATCCACACAATGCACAATACACCAATTTTACGTGGAAACCCAATGTGGGAGAAAACCGCATAGTGATTTTCTTATATGTCAAGAATTACATTCAAGGAAGCACCAACTTCCAATTCTCCAACTACAACTAGAAGGAAGCTCCAACCCCTTATTTTCTCAGGCTACAAATTGAGGGAAGCTCCAACTCCCCAATTCTCTGGCTACAAACAAAAGGAGGTTACAACCCCCTATGTTTTTCGGCTACAACCATAAGGTGGCTACAACCACATATCCTTGCCTCATCCAACTACCTTGAAATATAAGTAGAATAATTGAACCAGTGTGACATTATCACTGTGAGATATACTGTTGTAAACATGTACCAATGAACCTGCACCAAACAACCTGTAACAACTTGTACTAATAAACAATGCCAACATGTACCATACATCAACCTATACCATAAGCAAGTGAATCAACCATGCAACAAACCTGTACAAATAACCAGTCACAATAACCTGTCCAAACTACCTATCACAAAAACCTATCTCATCATTTTTATCAACCAAATCAGATAACTCACCAAGAGCAATCGCGAAGACAACTCTCAACCATATACATAATATCACCAAGATGTGCATCAACCAAGCATAATAAAACAACTCATAATCATCATCAATATCAATATGTGCTTCTAATAATATACCAAGACAAGTATGATACATCATCCATAAAGCATGTGTCAACAATACTACTAACAAGTGCCTCCAACCATGTACCAAGTATGTACCAATAATGCATCAACTACTCATCAACTATGACTCATCAATATGTACCAACATCATCAACTATACATCTCATGTATGTGCCAACTCATCAACTACTTGTCTCAACCATGTACCCAACATGTACCTCAACCATATAAAAAGTACATATACCAATATAACCATCAAAAAGTTCTCTAGAAACCAAATACAATAAACCATTACATCAAACCATGTGCCACAATCTCATTGTTATACAACCTCTATCTGTAACATACCTCAACCAAAATCTCTCATCAATTTCATAATCCAAATTTTATTTGTAACTCTGTAATAGACCTGGTGTATATGATCACATACCTGCAAACCTTTCTTAACTTTAACAACAAGAGAATAGCATTTTCATCAAACTTTACTTTAGTCTCACATGACTAATTTTGGATTAGTTAACAGTCCTAACTTGCATTAATCATAACTACGTACATGTCATGAATAAATGCCTAAAAATAGTACAGAATGTTCTTCAGTGTATTTTATGCAAGTCCTCTAGGTTTCACTACTTGGAACCGTTCAAAAAAGCAGTTATAGAAAAAATGGCACACCTTGTTTAATTATGGATTATTCTAGAGAGATAACTTGTAGAGCGTACCCCACATAAAATATTTGTTGTATGGAATTGAAAATGTGACACAGAATACTATAGATTGTTATGTAACCAATACATTTGGTCTTAGTGAAATTGGATCTGTTATGAAGAAGTTATGACGTTTATACATGAAACACGTGTTTTAGAGTAGTTTCAAGACTAGCCACAAACCATATTTTCCACGACATGTAACTCCCAAAATAAAATGACCCACAAGATTAGAAAGAATCATCAAAAGAATTCATCCTCCCTTGAATTTCTCCCTTTTTTACTTCACCTTTTCTCTAAAATTTGCAATAGATATCCTTTGGTTACCTCAGTCACTTGTATATATTCAATATGCTCAATGGATACAAATTGGAGATGCTTGCTCTCTTAATTATATTCTCCAAATAGCTTCCTCTAGAAGCATCCACTTAACCACTTTGTTCACTTAACAACTTTTTCCACTTAGTAACTTTGTCCACTTAACCATTTTGTCCACTTATCCACTTTGTCCACTTAACCAACGTTGTGCACCTAGCCACTTTTTCCACTTAACCAACTTTTTCGACCTAGCCACTTTGTCCACTTAACCACTTTGACTACTTTATTATTTAAATAATTTCTCTTTACTTAAAACTTCTTGTTGCAACTACTTTTATATAATTATTCAATTCATATATTCGTTTCCCTTAACTAACTTCTTGTTGCAACAACTTTATTATTTAATTTATTTCTTGGTCAACCACTTTGACTATTCAATCTTCTCATCACAACTACTTTACGATAATTACCAAACTCACAACTTCTTGTTGCAACTAATTTATTTTTAATTGTTTTCTTAATGCAACAACTATACCCATGATTAACTCCTAGTTTCACCCACTTTGACTAGTCAACTTCTTCTAGGAGTTTCTAGAGTAATTTGACTTCTTTGACCTTCTAGGGGATTCTATACAACTCATGAGGGTTCTCTATATTCACAAGGCCATAACTCTCTAATCATGAGGAGTTATGTGATGTTCCACATATCACCAGAAATGGAATGACATGTACTATCCATCTAGAATAATCTTCCCTGTAAATTCATTGATCTTCATGCCCTTATACCTCAAAGAGACTCAGGTCCCTTACCCATGCCCTTGTGCTATCAAAATTAACTATTGGGATTATCAAAGGGTTGACATCAATCACTAAGGTTTGACATCAATCTACAATATCGCTCTCCAATGGTTGACATCAATGAAAACCAACAATCCATACCAAAGACAATAAATGAAAACATAATCCAATATCCCCCTTTGAAATTGATGGAAACACTTAGTCATGATGGCATTCATGCTTATACTCCTCATATATGTTTCTATATCTCCCCCTTTGACATCAATAAAAAAGGGTATCTTCCTTTGGGTATGCTCCTCTTGATTGAACTCTTCTTGGGGATACTCCCCTTGTCCATATGATCCTGATTATTTTCGGCACGAAATGAGAGCAGAGATATAATCAATAAATGCATAGAGATATCTTGAATATCCAATAATATAATAGGAATGTATTAGATATGCAACCATAAACACATAGATATAGTAATACATGATTTCTATTAATGAAAGAAATGTACAGAGACTCTAAAAATACAGAGTGACAGACTTGCTAGAATGGTGGCAACTTATCTCTAAGAAGAGATGTGATGACTACTCGCATTTGCACGAAGATGATTACAATGAGGCTCTGAAGACATTTTTACAATAAACAGGAATGTCAAAAAACCTAGACATCCAAAAACCTAACCCTAGGAGAGGAAGCACCAAAAGTCACGTGGGCCCCGTTTGGGTAAGTCAGTACATCAAATTTTCAAGGTCGTAACTTTTCCATACGATCTCTGTTTTAGGTGTACAATAGTCCATTGGAAATATCTATCCGAGGACTACAAATATTGAAAATAATTTCATTATGAAAATTTTTGATCAAAAGATACCCAAAAAAATGTCGTTTAGGGCCTCAAAATGACTCCGAATGTTTTGGACCTGAAAAAATTGTAAAAATAGTAAATTACCAAAATTGCCAGAAAATTGTTTTGATCCAGTTGGAAAAGGTGGGTGGCCATATATATACACCTATATCAATCCTCCCTCCTTATGAAGCAATGTTATCCATTACGTTGAGTGCCCGGGGGAGAGAGAAAAGTGTTTGCTGAATTTGCATCTTGATGAGCTACTTGCCTTGTTGGGAAAGTTGCGTTGCTTAGCTTATTGAAGGTTGTCAAGAAACATGTGGCTAGAAGGGTTGGAACATTTTAACCAGTCTGACTACATGAGATTCCTTTGTGCAAAAGGAATATTTACAATTTGTTGCAATCTTGTCGACCTTCTTATATTGGATAGAAGGTGCTTGGACCGAGGGTGTAGTGGTTGCAGTATCCTTTTGTTTTCCCTTTGAATAGATTGTGAAGAAGTTGAATTTTGTAGTATGAGATACTAACCTAAGGCACTGATTTGGTGGGAAAGTAGTTGGAACTACCTCTGGTATTCTATAGAGATGACCCCCCAAAGTAGCAATGACACTATGGGGTTGACACTCATAAACAACATGACATCTCCACATATATGGTTGGCCCAAGAGAACATCACAGACATCCAATGTTGCAACATCACATAATACCTCATCCCTGAAGGGTTTGATGTCGTATGACAATCGACACTTTTGGATGACTTGAATATCTCATCCTTGGTGAAGCCACCCGATATTGTATGGCTACGGGTGTGGTGTTGTCAACAATCCCAACTATTTAACGAACTTTGTTGAGATGAGGTTATTCTGTCTTCCTCTATCAACAATAAAATACAACGGGGTCCCCTTCATGCACATCTGTGAATGAAAATTTTTCTCCCCCTCTTCAAGATCTGTTGGTTCCTCTAGTTGAATTGTTGTGGTTGCGACAATAGTAGTGGGGTCTGCATCGATGATCTGCCTTTTACCAATATTTTCATAATTAGATTCTGAATCAGGGTTCAACTCCTTGTCTTTGATCTCAGTCGCCAATGACTATTTTGAGTGACAATCATCAGTTTTGTGTTAGGGGATTCTGTGGAAAAAACTCCATTTTTTGGTGTCCTTCTTTGTCTTCCCCTGACCCTTTTTTTCCTATGGCTTGGACTAGTTTTTGGGAGACTGTTTGCTAGGGTCGTCTTTTTCATACTTTGGTTGTTGTCGATTTGCAGACCCAAACTCTTTCTTGTTTTGGTGCTTAAATTTTTGCTTCATTTTAACAACATATCGATAAGCAGCATCGAGTGATGAGATGTCCAGAAAATCCATTTCAATTTGGATGTATCTATGTAGAGCCCCACAATATTTTAGAACCAAATGTCATTCGGAGTCTTTGATACCTGACTAGGTGCACAAGGTATGGAAGGTATTGGTAAACTCCAGAATTGTTGGCCCCTCTCTTTCCACTGTGTATTCCATCTCATGTACTGGTCCTCATAGTTTCCAACAGGGAAATACTATTCCTTTACTGCATCCAAAAACAAATCCCAAGCGGGTTCAGCCCCATATATTCCAGAATCCTTTGTGGAACTTTCCTTCCAGTAAGTTTCCCACCAATGTTTGACATGGGGGAGATATTTAAGGAGAGTGAAGGTGATTGTTTACTTGTCAGAAAAATTATGAACAAAGAAACAACCTTCTAACAGATTTAACCATTTGTCTAAGGCATCTGCATCTATCTAACCATCAAATATGGGAATATCAAAATTAACCTATACCTTGAAAGGAGAGGTTCTTCCAAAGTGGTTGTTTGATGAAGACACACCTGTTGCTATCGACAGGTGTTGAAGGATGTGGGAAAAATTCTCCATCATTTCATCCTTTTGTCGCGTGAGAGCTTGCTCAAGCAACAGATTGATAGGAACTTCTGCTCCATTGTTTTTATTTTCTTCCACCATGGAGGGTTTGTTGGGTGTGCGAGAATGATTATCTTCAAGAGAGACAAGATCGAGACCCAACTTGCTATACTCAGACCTTGTTAGGGATATGCACTGAAAAATGATCAAGAGTAGCCTGCTCTGATACCACTGATCCAGATTATTTTCGGCACGAAATGAAAGAGGATATATAATAAAGAAATGCACAGAAATATCATGGATATACAATAATATAACATAAATGTATCATATATTCAGCCATAGATACATATATACAATAATACACCATTTATATTAATGAAATAAATGTACAAAGACTGTAAAAATACAGAGTGAAATACTCGCTAGAATGGTGACAACTTATCTCTGAGAAGAGATGTGATGACTACTCACATTCGCAAGAATATGATTACAATGAGGCTTTGAAGGCCTTTTTATAATAATAAGGAGTGTCAAAAACCCTAAACATCCAAAAAACTAACCCTAGGAGATGAAAAGCCAAAAGTCATGTGGGCCACGTTTGGGTAAGTCAGTACATCAACTTCCTGGGGTCATAACTTTTGGATACGATCTCCATTTTAGGTGTACGATAGCCAGTTTGAAAGATATATCCGAGGACTACAACCGTCGATGGAAATTTCATGGTGAAATTTCCGATCGGAAGATACCCAAAGGAACATAATTTAGGGCCTCAAAATGACTTCGAAAGTTGAGGACGCGAAAAAAATGCTAAAAATAGTAAATTACCAAAATTGGCAGGAAATTGTTTTGAGCCAGTTGGAAAAGATGGGTGGCCACCGATATCCATCTGGATCACTTCATGCATTTGATTTTTATTTGTGTTTATAAGCATCTGATTACTCTCTCTCCCTTCATATGAATAATGTGTCCCCCTTTGAAAAAGGGTATCACTATGATGCAACACTAAATTCAGATCACTCATTCTTCCCTTGTGACAATCTATCCCCTTGGAAACATGCCTTTGTTCTCTCTCTCAAAGCATCTAAATCTCCATCCTGCATTCGATGAATATGTTCCCCTGGAATGATACCTCTATTCTTGCCTCTCTGTATGAAAAATTATCTTAATGATATTTATACCTATCTTTTTGGTTCAGTTTCTCTCTCTTGACTTCTCTGGAAGATGTTGTGTAGAAAAAATATAATTCTTCTTGTACCTATTTCCTTTTGGAGTTATTTTCCATTGGTTCTTCCTTGTGTAATCAAGTGACATATATGAAAAGGATTCAAGAATAAACATTCAAATATTCTTGTGTAACTATCATCCGTTATGATAATGTTCCTTTGTCTCTGAACCACTCTCTGAACAAATCTATGAATCCATGCTCTCATCCACTGTAATATATATTTCCAAACCTTCAAAGTGTTCTTACAAATTCATCTTTGTTCATACTGTCCAAGACTCTGCTACACAACTATCCATAATTTTGACTCATATGTCATTGCACTATCATGAAGTATTCACTACTACAACAGATTAATCTATCATATTGTACTTCTACTAACTGACTACTCTGAATCTATCTACTCAAACTCTGTAATATTCTTGAAGGATGGTTCTCTGGTCTGTCTCAGCTACCATATAGAATCCCACTATCTTATATTCATATTACTTGGGAATCTCTAAGCCAGATGGCTTAGAACAATTCCTACTCTGATGTGGATTCATTATCATCTTCATCGGTATATTCATCATCTCTCTGAACTCTAACTTCTTTATTTATGTCTATGGATTCATCTTTCATTACAATACCTAAAATTACAATCTCTTGAACCTATTCCTTATTTATTTGTCCTTCTTTTCTTTCATTTATTTTCCAAACCTTTCTATACCTAACATCTTTATTTTTCTCTGTAGATTTTTCTTCATCTCATTTTATTGCTAATGTTGCGATCTCTAGGACCTGGTCTTTGTTCACCCATTCTTCTTGTTTTCTTATCCATACTTTATTATATCTGAAATCAATGTTGTCTTTCATGGAAGTATCAATCATTCTTCTACAATCACAAGTTGTGTGTCCATAGTTATTACATTTGTAACATTCAATGTTACATGGGGCCACATAAGMATTTATTTCTTGAACATTTCTTTTATAATCCCTACAATMTGCAATCTTATGTCCAAAKTTAGTTCAATAAAAATAATGACCATAAAAGAAATTTGCATACCTGGGAGTGAATGATCTTCTTTGTGGTGTATTCCTTCTGAATTTATGCCTTGACTAATCATGATCATGATTTAAGCTTCTTTGTGGMTTGAACATGGATGGTTTTCTTGAAGATGTGTCTTTATTAGTTTTATTAGATTTTGTTTGAACCTGATTCCTTCCTTTGAATACTTCTACATAACTCTTTCTATTTTCTYCATTCTTCTTTTCTAGCAACCTAGAGTGTTTCTCTTCATTCTCTGCAATTGATGTGGATGTTTCTATCTCTTCAACGTTCTTGTTGATCTTAACTACTTTACTTCTCAATGTGATAAATTATTCTTCAAGCTTCTCAACCTCTTCTTCTTTCTTCATTATCTGAGACTTCATGACTTCTTCTGTTCTTTCTGCTTCTTCAAGATGGATTTTCAATGTAATTATTTCTTCTTCGAGTCTTCTCTCTTCTTGACCAAACTCTTCCTAAATTTGGTTTAATTCATCGATGCTTTCCTTGAGATGATCCATCAATATATTTTCTCTCTTTTCTACTGCTATGTTGGATTCTAAACATTGATTTTGATATTCTACTGTTTCTTCAATTCTTCTCACTTCCTCTAGCTGAGCTCTTAAATTCTTGATGATCTATTGAGATTTTTCAGAACCTTGAACACTTTCCTTTTTCTTCATCAATTCTTTCTTGGATGACTTGTTTTCTTCTCTTTCTCTCTTTAGATATTCAATTGCAGTGATCAATTGTTCTCTCTAATCAACTTCTTCTTCTTCATACTCTTCCTCTTCTGAATCTCTTTGACATGATGAGCATCTTTCTTCTTTTCATGTACCTTCATGTTCTTTGGTATTTTCTGATTCTATGATGGGTGAGAATATACATTATGTAACTTATCCCAAATTTCTTTGGCTAATGAAAATTTACCAACCTTTTCTTTTATCAGATTAGGTAATCCTTCCCATATGAAATCCATTGTTATTTTTTTATTCTTCTTCAATTCCTTCTTGGTTGTATTCTTTGCTCTTTTTGAACTATCATATCCTGTAGCAACTAATTTACAAATATCACACCCCTTTTCCTTTAAAAATATTTTCTCCCTTCCATTCCATATCTCATACTTTAAACCATTCTAACCATTAAACAATGGTACTCCATTCTAAGAATAATC
>ML792651.1:41240-55515 GCA_009831015.1 Picea engelmannii | reverse complement strand
GGGGGGGGGGGTGAATCAAGAATGAACAATTATACCAATTATTAATCCTTTAAACCACAAAGTCTATTTTTTCAACCACGCTCATATGTTCATCATCAATATCTTATTGTATCATAAGAATTAACATTCATTAGTGCATAATAAACAATAACAAACACATCCACACAATGAAAAACACACCAATATTTATGTGGAAACCCAATGTGGGAGAAAACCACATAATGTTTTTCTTATATGTCAAGAATTACATTCAAGGAAACAACAACTTTCAATTCTCTAGCTACAACTGGAATGAGGCTCCAACCCCCTAGTTTCTCAGGCTACAACCTGAGGGAAGCTCCAACTCCCCAATTCTATGGCTACAACCAGAAGTAGGATACAACCCCCTATTTTCTTTAGCTACAACCATAAGGTGGCTACAACCACATATCCTTGCCCCATCCAACCACCCTGAACTATAAGTAGAATGATAGAATCATTGTCACATTATCACTATGAGATATACTGTTGTAAACCTGTACCAATAAACTTGCACTAAACAACCTGTAACAACCTATACCAATAACATGTACCAACATGTACGATACATCCACCTATACCTCAACTTGTACCATAAGTAAGTGCATCAACCATGCACTAAATATATACAAATAACTTGTCACAAAAAATTGTAGAAACAACCTATGACACCAACCTATCTCATCAATCTTATCAACCAAATAAAATCTACTCACCAAGATCAATCACGAAGAAAACTCTCAACCATATGCACAATATCGTCAATATGTGCATCAACCAAGAATAACAAAACAACTAATAATCATCACCAAGATCAATATGTGCTTCTAATAATATACCAAGACAAGTATGCTACATCATCCATAAACCATGTCTCAATAATACTAATAACAAGTGCCTCCAACCATGTACCAAGTATGTACCAATCATGCATCAACTCCTCATCAACTATGACTCATCAATATGTACCAACATCAACAACTATACACCTCATGTGTGTGCCAACTCACCAACTTCTTGTCTCAACCATGTACCCAACATGTACCTCAAAAATATACCAAATACATATACCAATATAACCATCAAAAATTTCTCTAGCAACCAAATACCATAAACCATTACATCAAACCATGTGCCATAAAGTCATTGTTATACAACCTCTATCTGGAACATACCTCATGTAATGTTTCCAAAAATTTACAACTAAAAAAAATAAATTCTTAAGGACATTAGACTTATTTAACGCGTCCAATACATGTTAGAAATTTCTTGCTATGTTATAGGGTGATTTAATACTCCTTTATTTTCCAACATTTACACTTACCAAATCCTTTAAAAAAGGTAAATGAAGGGTTTTATCTAAGACTTAATCTCAAGGGAGGTGGATATAGTTTAATACATAAACAAATCTATATGTAAATATATGTATATGCTCACCATAGACTATGCTTTTGATCGCGCAATTTAAAGACATACTATGGAAAATGTATCAATGTGTAAATGACCCTAGTCCTGAAGTGATGTATGAAACCCTCGGTTGTAGGTGACAGACATTTAATGCACAAATTAATATTAACATGATAGTCAGTACATGAAAGTATTAGGGCTTGGAATGGATGTAACTAAAAAGTCGGTACAAGTTGCTCGTTCCTGCTTAACTGCTAGTCCCATCAGGACTAAACATGACATAAGAGTTAACAAATCTAATGTAAAGAATAGAACACCAACTAAACTAGAATCAAGGACTAAACTATGGATCAAAGATGATTTCCATTACGATTCTCCATGGTCTGATGCGATATTGTCATAGATATGACCGTAATTGTGTAATTGAAATATGCCAAAGGAATTTAAGGTGTTATGTAACGCACCTCCTTGGGACCATCGTTTTGTTTAATATACCCATTGAAATTTCACCACCTTTCCCTAATCACAGTGTTTAGGTACCACTTGTCATTAATCACGATTGAACTATAATACGAAGGGTTTTCCTAAGACTATTGTTTCATTCTTTACGTTGGCTCTGTGTATTTTTCAGCTATGTTCAAAGTTACCCTGATTACCATTCTTTCTCTGTGGTATTTCCTGTGCCTATGATGTTGGCTTTCTCTTTCGGGGAATGTTTTGTGGACTACACCCACCGGATACCGCTTTCAGTGAGGTAAGAATTTTTGGTTAAAAAAAAACTCAAAGGTCTCTATGATTATAACATAAATTACTATGTGTAACAATCCCTTCGAAGACTGCTAGAAACACGTTTGTCTTGTATATAGTTTTCTAGTATAGAGGATAGTCCTCTATTTGAGCCCTTCAGAGATCCTGTTGCTTTGGAATAAGTATATTTTTTTGTTTCCTGGCATTGACTGTATATTTCGTGACTTTTTGCTTGGGTTTTCTACCCTAGTGAATAACTGGTCTTTTTGACTATGTGGAAGGGAATTTACCTTATACTTTTCATAGCTTTGAGTTTTCCTTTTAGTTACAGTTGCACAGAAACGTATAGCTCTATATTTGATTATTGAAGTCTTTGATCTATTAACTTTCCTGAGGTACATCTCTCGGTTCTTGCCAAGGTCCTGAGTTCATTTAGAGGTGGCATAGTACATTTTCCTTTGTAACCCTCTCCACCGTAAGCACAAAGTGTATTCTTTCCTGATTAATCCATGGTACTCGACCTGTAACATATTATGTTCAAAAGTCAACAAGAAATGTGTGTCTAATTTATTTTTCCCTTAAATAAGTTGGATAATAAATATTAATCTATTATCTCATAATTACTTGAAATATTTAACTAAAATGGAAAATTAGTTAGCTATAGTAAATTTGAGTTCAAATATTGGTGGGTGGGACATGGAAGTAGAATTAGTTGTAACTAAATGACTTGATGTTGTAACTGAGTTATAAGTGTAGTTATGTGAGTTGTGAAGTAGTTTAACTCATTTAAGTAACTTGAGCTCAGTTGTACTAGTTGTAACTAAACTTACACTAGTGAGAGTTAAGTGAAATAATTTTCAATTAATTCAAAATCGGTGAACTCACATGAGACTGAAGATTTACCACTGTTAACTACATGCATGTCAGATCCAGTGGAGACCTAGTTGAGATAACAGGTGAACGGGATAGTTTGGCTATCAGTTATTATTTGAGTGAAGTGCACTCATGCAATCACACACACACAGTGGATGTGCCCATGATCAATGTGCATCCTAGGTAAAAGGAATTTGAATTCATTTGCAGGTTTTCCATTAGCAGGGATTGCGCAGAGGAGGAAGGTTGTTTGGAGGCAGAGAATTGGCACATGTATTTGCTATCTTTTGTATGACAATGTGAGATGATTGTATTGTATTGAGAGATATTGGATTAGATTTTTGTATGATATTGTTTCATGATCCATGATATACATAATATATTATAGTGGGGTTTTTATCTTTATGCTTTCCCAGTAAAAAGATTTGTGTTATGTGTAATTGATCTTTCTTCTTGATATTGCAATTGGTGATCATGTTTTAAATCCCACAAGAATATTTGTAGAAGTGATTTTGTATTTAAAAATGGAATATGATAGTTATAACATGAGAATCCAGGAAATACATAATTTTTATTAAAAATTTTACATGGTATCAGAGTACAGAAGATTGCAGAAGCTGAGTTTGTGACTGGATAGAATTTAAATTTGCAGAAAGACTTTCTTTGTGCTACAGTTGATTCAAGATCAAAATGGATTTCAGGTTAGAGTATGCACTCGAGGGAAGATTGAACTACATTGCTTGGAAGGACAGGACGGAGGTAGTACTCAAATACAATGGCTTGAAGGAATTCATTGACAAATATGTTCCTAAGCCAGATGCTGCAAATATTGATGCATGGAAAAAGAAAGTGGAAAAGGAGAGGAGGATCTTATTGGAGGGAGTACAAGACCACATTGTCTCAAGCCTCCATGGGAAATTCACACCATATGCAATGTGGAATACTTTGATGGATCTATTGCAAAACAACATCGACCATAGGAAATTGGCGCTCAAAGATAAACTCAGGAAGATCAAGATGGAGAAGGGGGCTCCATTCAAAAATATCTCATGAAGTTTGTCCAATGTCGGGATGAGTTGGGGAGTGTGGGAATAAAATTAGTTGATGATGATTTGGTGATCTTGTCTCTCCTAGGAATTCCCAAGAGTTGGCACAGTTATCAAGACTCTATCAATGGAAGGGAAAAATTTCTAGATTGGGAACGACTATAGTTAGATTTGGTGTAGGAGGAGTTCAGGCAGAACACCAGAGATGGATCTTCATCAAAGCATGATGATGAATAGGATTGTGCTTTGGATTCCAAAGAAAGGAAAGGGAAGGGAAAGAAATTCCATTCAAAATCTGATTCTAAAGGAAGGAAGATGGATTTGTCCAAAGTGAAGTGTTTTCACTGTCACGAACATGGGCATCTCACTACTAACTGTCTGCAGAAGAAGAAGAAAAAGAAGGTTGTTGGAGTTGCAAATGGTGAGGCCCTTGCCTCACAATTTGATCTTGACTTCTCCTTGATCTCATTTCAAGTGCATTGGGATTGGTGTGGTATTTGGATAGTGGCGCTTCCTTCCACATGACGGGAGATAAGGAGATTTTCAGTGACTTGGAGGAGAAAGATCTCAAAATGCATATAGATATGGGTGACGATGGATGATACAATGAGACTAGAATTGGTACCATTACCTTTCAGAGGGAGTCAGGTAAACCATTTCAATTGAAAATTTTTATGCATGTTCCAGGTATGAAGAAAAACCTGGTCTCAGTCGCAATGTTGGAGGACAAAGGCTATGGCATTGTTTTCAGTGGTGGAAAATATTTTTTGCGACATAAAAAAATAGGTCAAGTAAAGAGGATGGGGATTTGAGTTAATAATATCTACATGTTGGAGGTAGATGGTTGCGTTTCCATGATGGGAAAGGAAGAAAAAGTGGTGAGCCGAGATGAGGGTGAATTACGGCACAGGAAATTTGGCGATATTCATCATGGAGCCTTGAAGATCATGCAACAAATATCTATTGGACTTCCAATGGGAACACTTTCTCAGTTAGATCAGTTAAAGGTTTGCACCATGGGGAAGTATGTAAAGTCCACCTTTCATGAAAAGGAGAACTGTGCTTCGGTGATCCTGGAGATAATTCACACAGACGTGTGTGGACCATTCTCAGTTGCTTCAAAAGAAAAACATAAGTATTATGTTATTTTTGTTGATGATTTTTGTCGTAAATGTTGGATCTTCTTCATGCAGAAGAAGGATCAAACATTATCAAAGTTCCATGAGTTTAAATCATTGGTGGAGAATGAGTTAGGGAAGAAAGTGAAGGCTTCGATGAGCGATAATGGTGGAGAATACATCTCTAACAAATTCAAAGACTTCTGCAGCAAAGAAGGAATTTGAAGAGAACTCATAGTGCCTCATAACCCACAGTGAAATGAGGTCACAAAGATGAAGAACATAATGATTGTGGGTGTAACACAAGCGATGTTGCATGATCAGGGCCTACCAATGCATTTGTGGGCGGAAGCATGCAACACTGTGGTTTATGTGAAAAACCGTTGTCCTCATAGATTACTTGGCATGATTACACCTGAATAATCTTTCACTGGTAAGAAACCTGATGTTTATCATTTTAAAAATTTTGGCTCATTTTTTTATGTGCATGTGACCAAGAACGCCAGGAAGAAGATGGAGCCATCTGCTAAAGTTGGGAAATTTTTTGGGTACACAAAAACACCCCATTATTATGGTGTGTATTTTCCTAACAGTTAGATGACTATTATTGGACGAGATATAAAATTCGATGAGGGGAAAGCCATGCGATTTTTGCTTGAGAGGGAGCTATACTTGCATGCAGAGGAGGAACCGATGGTTCCCAAAGATGAGTATCAAGATGTGGATCAGCTACATGAGGAGGTTTATGGAGTGGAGAAATCCACTCATGTAGAGCCATCCATCAGAAATGGAAGAAAGCACACCATGGAAGCTGATAGATTGAGACTAGATGTTGGACAAAATGTAGGAGCCCCTACTTCAAAACACAGACAAAGAAAGTCTTCTGATCGATTTACTGGATACATGGCTCTCATGAGAAAATGTATTGTGACTAAACCATATTCCTTTTAGGAAGAAGTGCAAGATCCCACTTGGGTTGATGCAATGGTGGAGGAGTATGACTCCATTGTAAAAAACAGTGCATGGAAAATTGTCCCAAGACCGATCGACAAATCAGTGGTAGGTTCTAGATGGATATACAAGGGTAAGATTTTAATCATTGTTATTTATGTTGATGATTTAATACTAAATGGTGATGAGAAACTGATACACTCTTGCAAGGAGGACCTTGCAAAGGAGTTCTATATGAAGGATATGGGCCTTCTTCATTATTTCCTTGGATTGTAAATATGGCAGTGATATGGTGAAATTTTTGTGTCTCAAGGAAAGTATGCAATAAAGATATTGGGTAAGTTTCACATGGAGGGGTACAAACCCATAGATACTCCTCTTCCAGGAAACTAGAGGAAAGAGGATGCTACTTCTAGAGAGGTAGTAGATTTTATTTTCTATCGACAGTTAGTGGGTTAGCTAATGTATCTAGTGAACACGAGACAAAACATTTTCTATGTGGTTAACCAACTAATTTAAGCAATGCTTAAGCCTACCAAGATCTTTTGGAAGGCAGGTAAGCATGTCCTGAGATACCTGATGGGCACATCTGAGTATGGATTATGGTACAAACAGATGAATGAGGTGAAGTTGCATGGATTCATGGATGCATATTGGGTGAGTAGCCCAATGGAAAGAAAGATCACATCAGGGGGGATCTTTAGTATCAGATCTATAATTGTTTCTTGGTATAGAAGGAAGCAGATATCCGTGGCACTCAGTTCAGCAGAAGCAGAATACATGGCAGCAAGTCAAGGTGCATGTGAGGCTATCTGGATGAGAAATATCTTGGTTGGCTTGTTCGATTCTCATTTAGATCTGACAATGATTCATTGTGATAATCAGAGTTGCATTAAACTCTCGATTAATCCTATGTTTCGTGATATATCTAAGAATATAGATATCCAGTATCATCATCTTAGAGATTGTGTGTAGTGGAAGATCATGTTGCTTTAGTACATTCCTACGGAAGATCAGGATGCAGACAATATGACGAAGCCACTCACTAGTAGAAAATTCAAACACCATAGAGACAAGATTGGGGTGAAGGATAATCCCTTTCTTGTTGAGAGGGAGTGTTGAAAAGTCAGCAATAAATGTGTGTCTAATTTATTTTTCCCTTAAATAAATTAAATAATAAATATTAATCTATTATCTCATAATTACTTGAAATAGTAAACTGGAATGGAAAATCAGTTAGCTATAGGAAATTCAAGTTCAAAGGTTGGTTGGTGGGACAAGGAAGTCGAACTAGTTGTAACTAAGTGACTTGAAGTTGTAACAGAGTTATAAGTGTAGTTATGTGAGTTGTGAAGTAGTTTAACTCAGTTAAGTGATTTAATCTCAATTGTACTAGTTGTAACTGAACTTACACTAGTGAGAGTTCAGTGAATTAATTATTAATTAATTCACAATCAGTGAACTCACATGCAACTGAAGATTTACCATTGTTAACTACATCCATGTCAGATCCATTTGAGACCCAATTGAGATAATATGTGAAAGGGATAGTTTGTCTATCCGTTTTGATTTGAGTGAAGTGCACTCATACAATCACACACACAGTGGATGTTCCCATGAGCAATGCATAGCCTAGGCAAGAGGAATTCAAATTCATTTGTAGGTTTCCCATTAGCAGGGAATGCATAGAGGAGGGAGGTTGTCTGGAGGCAGAGATTTGGCACATGTATTTGTTGATTTTTGTATGAAAGTGTGAGACAATTGTATTGTACTGAGATCTCTTGAATTAGAGTTTTGTATGAGATTGTTTCATAATCCATGATATACATAATATATGATAGTGTAGTTTTTGGCTTTATGCTTTCCCGGTAAAAACATCTGTGTTCTGTGTGATTGATCTTTCTTCTTGACATTGCAATTGGCGATTATGTTTTAAATTCCACAAGAATATTTGTAGAAGAGATTATGTATTTAACAGTAGCATATAATTGTTAGATCAGGAAAATCCATGCAATACATAATTTGTATTAAAATGTTTACGTACTCTTCAAGTTCCCAACAACTTCACGAAAAGGGCTTAAAGGCAAGAGACAATTCTACGCGGTATACATAATTTTCGTGAATACCTTACTCCTGAAATGTTTAATGAATCGTGTTCTCTAGGTCTGTAAGTATGATTTGTCTAACAAAATTCCTCCACTAATTCTACAACTCATATATATATATATATATATATATATAAGTATGAATATAGTTTAAAGTCTCGTGTCGTGTATCTTTACCTTGGATTTTTCTGGCATGGTTGGGGAATTACCCTTACCTGTGGTCCTACAGACTTGGATGTCTTAATATTTTTTATGTTATTTAAATTTTTCCTCAAGGAAACAACTCCCATATGTTCAAGACTCTATCCGTGATTTCACTTTTTTTTCTTCCAATCTAATTTAAACTAACCAGAATAATAAACTCGAAAATCTTACTCTGTGGCCAATTAGGTAACCCTGCAGGTCACATTTTGTAATGTACGTTCTTTACTAATTATTATTTTTTTAGTATATAAATTATTCACTTTATTTATGAAAATAATGATTCAATTTTGACTTCTATAATCTAATGATGGGGCCCCGTTTAACTGCGAGGGTACCCATCAGGAGATTCTTAGCCCTCTACACCCCTTTGAGTTTGTGGGAGACTTTCTCATTGATGCAAGGAGGAAAGGATGACATTTACTACTAGAATCCACAATCTAAGTGTAGTCTTAAATTCAATTGCATTATTTTTTTGCAATTATTTTATTCTATTAGTTTACACTATATTCATCATTTGGAATTATGTCTACTTCCAACTAAATACTAATAAAATTTCTTGGTCTCTTTATAGGATTTGGGCACCTTCAACATCATCGAATTCCATCACATCAATTTGTGCAAGAGGTATGTGGGTTCTTGTTTACCACACTCTTGTAAAATTATTATCTCAGGTTCTATTGGATGAGACAATTTTGTTCAGGTAGACAATTATCGTGGGAAGTAATTGTACTAGGTTCCTATAACAATCGGTTATTTCTATATTCCATTTTTAAGAAGGACATAAGGGTAAATCCCCTTACTGTGACATGCTTTAAATATTTACCATTTCAAGCCCTTTCTTCTATATTAATAAAATTGGGCAGGACTATACTATTTTCCCCTGAATGTATATCCCAATCAACTAGGAACTCAAATTCCAAGTTGCGTAATAGTAAATCATTTGTTCTATATATTAGACGTGTTTTCACTCAGGATTCTATATTCAGGTAGTATTATGTATTCATGTATTGAAATTATATTCTATAACTCCTACTGGGTCTACTTTGATCTTATAAAGAACTAATTTCTTTAATTATTCATATAGCTGCGAAATTACAGAATTAGGTATATGCTTATGTAATTTGTATGCCTCCAGATTTTATGTCCTCTGTTCTTTAACTTACCGAACTTCCATTTCTGTGTCATTGTACATTAAAACAAAGAATTTTGTTTTTGAATAATAAAAAATTGTACAATCTTGTGTTATTGGCAGAATCGTAAATAGGGAAGATGTACTCAATTTCTCTCATGTAACTAGCATTGAAAATCTTATGGAGTAATTCTTTAGATGTTTATTGAAATTATAAATCATGTTGTACAATTACTAACTGTAAATACACACACACACACACACACACACACATATATTCCTATCATACATAGAATTTCATCCTGATTTTGGTTTTAATAGGTACATGGATGGAAATCTTAACTAAGTACTATGGATCTATGCATTTACCTACATAAATATAAGTACACATGTATATCTACATAATCCAGTTCCATTCACATTACAGACATAGAAATTTTACCTAGCGAATGCAATTAAACTGTAAGGGTTCATCCTACAATTTGTTCCATTACAACAATAATCTAATCCATAGAACTAATTCTTCCAGAATTTAATCAGATGTACTCTTTTAGCTAGTATATCAAACAAAATTACCATTCACTCAACAATTTAATCAACAGAGATAATTCATTTAGAATTAGTTTTAGAGGTATTCTGTCAGCCCTTAAGTCAAACAACATTCAATCAGATTTTTGTCCATAGTAATACTTGTATCTAGAATAAAGCACATGCATTTTATCAGCTATTAAATCATATAACATTCAGTCAGAGGAAGAGTAGTTTGGCATATCCGAATAGTTTCTGAATAACAAATGGAACAACCACATTTCCCCCAACCTTAGAATGAAACAACAAAAGTTACTTCTTCTTCTCAATGCCTAGCCTGACCATGAATCCATGAGGGAGAACTACAAAATCCTCAGCAATTGTCCTTTAGTTTTCAACAACTTCTCCTTCCCTCACACTCACAAAAAAGTGTTCATAACAGCAAGATAATTTTTTTTTTCTCTAGCATACTAGGCAGTGTCCTTCCTCCTCCCATATGCTATATATCAAAATAAATTGTGACTAAGTCTTTTTCCCCTTGGGAATTTTCACAGCTTTCCAAATCCTTGATTTTTAGGGGTTGCCAATGGCTAAATTCCTGATTTTCCACTTGTCACATTCATCCCTGAGGTGGTTCCAACATGTTCCCCTCTCATGGAGTCATGGTCAACTGATTTTAACCTGGCTGTTCCATTTGTCCATAAGCAATAAATATAAAATATTTTGTTTCATACAAGTTCCATAGTCAAATAGTTAGTTGGGTGAAATAAGATCTCTTCCCAACAATCATAATCATCAATTACAATTAACTAAATTCGAAATTTGCAATTGCCATAAATGGCAAAAATTTTCCAATTTCGAATTTACGAAAAACATAAATATTTTCCTAAGAAATTCTAGATTTAAAATAATTTATTTTGGGGGATGTTACATCCTTTGCCCCTTCAGTAAAACAGTGTCCTCAGTGTTCGTTCCTTTCTTGGAACATGATTGGATGAGATTTCTACAAATCTCCGTCCAACTCCCAAGTGGCCTCCTCAGGGCCAAAGTGCTTCCATTGCACTTTTACCTAGGTGATGACTCAGTTTCGAAGTGTTATTTCTCTCCTGTCCAGAATGCACAGAGGTTCTGCTTGGAACTCGCCTTCTAGTTCCAACTACACCAAGTTCCAATTGATCATATGAGTAGGGTCATGAACATAGTTATTTAACAAATAAACATGAAATACATTATGGATTTTTAGATTGGTAGGAAGTGCAAGTTTGTATGCTACAGGTCCAATTCGAGCTAAGATCTCAAAAGGGTCACAAAACCTGGGTGCCAACTTGTCACAGTTCCCTAAATTTAGTGAAAATTTTCGGGCTTTGACTTTTAAATAGATGTGGTCTCCCACTTGAAATTTGAGGTGTCTTCTCTTAAGGTATGTATAACTTTTTTCTCTGTCTTGAGCCTCCTTTAAGTTCTGCCATACTTTTCTTACCATGCTTTCCATTTCTTGGAGCATCTTTTGTCCTACCATGATTCTTTCTACTGGGTTATACCAACTGATCGGCACCGTACACTTTCTTCCATACAATACTTCGAAAGGGCTCATCTTAGCTGAAGTTTGGTAGCCATTGTTGTATGCAAATTCCACCAACTATATGTAGTCTTCCAACTTGCTTGGTTTTGTTCTTACGTACATGCGTGACATATCTTCTACGATTTGGTTTGTTCATTTAGTCTACCCATCCATTTGTGGATGATAGCTCGTGCTAAAATTCAAGTTAGTATTTAACCCTGCAAGCAATTCTTTCCAAAAAGAAGATGTAAATTTTACGTCTCTATCTGAAATCACCATTTTAGGAATACTATGGAGTCTAAAAATTTCTTTCATGAATATTTCAGTGATTTTAATGGATTTAAAAGTAGACTTTATAGGAATAAAGTGTGCAGACTTACTAAGTTTATCAATTACCACCATAATTGAATCATTATGTTTTTGAGATATAGGAAAACTTGTAATAAAGTCCAGTGATATAGTCTCCCATTTCCATTCCGACAAAGGTAAGGGCTGCAACAGGCCGACTGGAAGCTAGTGTTCGGATTTTACCTGCTGAAAATATTGACGCTTAGCGAAGTATTTTGTTGTTTCTCCCTTCATATTAGGCTAGTAAAATAATTTCCTTAATGTTGTTACCATCTTCTGGTATCCCAGGTGACCAGAATATGGTTTCTTGTGTACTTCGTCCAAAATCGTTAACTTTAATTCTATTGAATATGGTATGTATATTTTGTTTTTAAATCGTAGTATACCTTCTCTGTCCAAACTCAGATCTGTTTTGTCTGAATTTTCTGCATTATCTCGTAATTCTACCACTGTTCTAGTGTAATTTTCGTCGTTATTACCTGCAACCTTTATCCTTTGTTCTAGAGCACTTTTTGCCCTACTAATGTTTATTTACAACATCCCATGAACTCTTATGCTTAAGGCATCAACCACCTTGTTTTCCTTACACTTGATATGTATTACCTCAAATTCAAATTCGTTCAAGAAGGCTAGCCATCTTTCTCACCTTGCATTAAGATCCGACTGACTAAACAAAAATTTCACACCGTTGTTATCCATCAATAACAAAAAATTTATGCTCATTATGTAGCGACGCCACATTTTTAAGGCGTGTATTACAACTGCCAAATCTAATTCATGAGTGATGTATTTTCGTTCATTCTCCTTTATTTTTTGGGACTTACAAAAAATAACGTTCCCTTCTTGAGTTAGGACACCACCTAGTCCTTCTTTACTCGCATCTATACAGACGGTGAAGTCTTTGTCCGGATATGCTACCTTTAAAATGGGTGTGGTTGTTAATAATTACTTTAACTTATTAAAACTATCTTGACGTTTCTATGACCAACTAAACTTGGTTCCCTTCTTTTGTAACAATGTGATAGGATATGGAATTTTGGAAAATCCCTCTATAAATATACGGTAATATCTGGTGATTCCCATGAATGATTGGATGTCCGCTACATCCTTAGGAATTAGTCATTCCATGATGGCTCTTATTTTCTCAGGATCAACTGCAATGCCTTCTGTAGATATTACATCTCCTAGGTATTGTATTTTCTTCTGATAAAAGTCACACTTATCGAATTTAGCATACAGTTTCTCCTTCCTTAATGTTCAAAGAACTATCCTTAAGTGTTCTTCGTGTTCTTCTTTTGTTTTAGAATATACTATAATATTGTCAATAAATACCAACACAAACTTGTCCAAGTATTGACTGAAAATACTATTCAGTAAACACATAAACATGGTTGGTGTGTTAGTGAGTCCAAATTGTATAATAACAAATTCCTAACATCCATATCTCGTTCATAATGTTGTTTTAATTATGTCCTCATCTTTTGTCCTAACTTGGTGATAACCAGATTGTAAATCCAATTCCGAGAAAATATTTTCCCCACCTACTTGATGGAACATATCATTTATCCTAGGTAAGGGGTACTTGTTCTTAATAGTCATTTTGTTTAATTGTCTATAATTGATGCATAATCTCATATTTCCTTCTTTCTTTTTCACAAAGAGGATTGGTGCTCCCCATGGCGAAACACTCGGTTTGATATATTCTTTGTCTAATAATTGATGGAATTGCATTTTTAATTCTATTAATTCTGACAAACTCATTTGGTAGGGCACTTTAGATATAGGGTCTGAACCAGGTAGTATGTCAATAGAAAAATCTATCTCCCTCCTTGGGGGTAATTTCAGTATCTCATCAAAAAACACATCTCTGAAGTCATGCAAAATGAAGAAATCCTAAAAGTTGGGTTTATTTTATTTTTCTGACAGGTTCATTACTTGGATGGCATAAACCTAACAACCCTTTCTCATGCATTTATTAAATTGCACTGTTGAAATCTTTCTAACTGAGATTGGTTTTTGTATACCTTGAATTGTCCTAGCAGTGTCATTCCCATCTTTATACTTGAGTGATTTTTAATAAAAATACAACATTCCTTTATGCCTTTCTAACCAATCCATTCTGATAATTATGTCATAAGACCCTAATGGTAGAATGTTCAGATTTGTCTTTATTTTTTGACCACCTAAACTGAACTCATAATCATAAATAAAATCGACTACTTTTCTTTTTGTAACTATTA
>ML792650.1:278557-325467 GCA_009831015.1 Picea engelmannii | reverse complement strand
AAAATCGATGTCAGTCAGATACATGGTTGTGAATACTCCATTATCACATAAGAAAATTCTTTTGATTAATACAAGAAGAACACTTTGAAATAATCTCAACCTTGTGCTCAATTAAGAGATTCAAGCATAAAGCTTTGAGAAAATGGTATAGAAGAAGAGAAAGAGTGGAGAAGATGGAGATCTCTTTTCGTTGATTAGAAGCTTCACTGCATATTGATGTCTGTACCTTATTCTTCTTATCTTCTGCCCCTGCCCTTCTAATTATGGAACCCTTGATGATGCCCTTTCTTTCCTTTTAAAAATTTACTCTTCTAACTCCTTAAGGAAGTTAGGGTTTTCTCTTCTTGAATTTCCCATACACTTTTCTTCTTGAAATATTCAATTTAATTAATGCTTCATTAAATAATCATTATTGAATTTGTATCATTTATATTCATATCTTGAAATGTGTCATTTTCTATCTTTAATAAAACTTTTTTAAATAAACTTTTATTTTCAAAAATTTAATTAATTGTCTTTTTGAAGAGGGGACTGTAATTTAATTTTCTGGATGGGATATCCAACTTTTAAACCATGGAAACCAACTTATATGTGATCTTCATTGTCTTATATTTCCAATAATTCCTCATGGGTGCAATTTCGATTCTTGGATATCAAGATATGAGCTTGTGAAGTTAAGGTGTCAAACCGATTTATCAACAAGGAATAAAAATATGGATTTTTTTTTTTTTTGGAATATGATTATGACCAATTTCAGTCCCCGATACCTATTCCATCATCTTCCTCATCTAAATACCTTTCTAACTAGGTATATTTTTCGTGATTCTGATTCCCGGATCTCAAGATATGGCCTCTAGAACAACACGACTCAACAATTGTTTATTGGTCTTCTCCCGACAATCTGGGCCCTTGATTAAATTTTGTTTTTCCTTCATAAGAATTCGATTTTTTAGTAAAAATTCTTATTCCACATGTATTGGGATGTTGAAATATTAAATGTATATAATACAAAGTGTATTATACACTTAGTAAGAAACAAAGAAGACTATGGATATTTGAATTCGACTTTCCCTTAGAAATTAATATTTTAAATACCTAATCAATCTCCATCTCATGCCCAGACAACATTCCAAATAGCTTCAAGTGTCTTCGCGCGATAGGTCAATAATCATCCACGCAATAAAATATGCACATGAACAACAAGATGATGGAAAAGGCTTACTAGCCAACCCAATTGTATTCACACCAATGTTACATATTTATAGTACAATGGGTGATGCCGCCTCATAGAGATATTTTATCTAGATCCTAAAAGCATGCATGATGATTAGGCTATACAATATTAACTAACTCATTAGTCATCACTTGAGGATATATTACTAATGTCCTAAATGAATGATACAAATATAGATGACAATTAGACTTAGTGATTGATAAATTAAGCCATAGGCTAACATTCCCCCCCTCAATCACAAGTCTGATCAATAATACCAGCAATGAAGCATAAACTGGTATCATTTTGAAGTCTTCATACTGAAACTCCTAAGCTGAGCCTTAATGAAGAACTTCTTGAAAAACTGCCAATCTGGATGTTGGATGGTTCATCTGAAATGAACTAAATGAGAGATGAGATATGGAAGTGAACAAATGTAATGTCTAAAAATTCCTTGATTGCTTAACAATTCGATCATTTTGCCAAGTATTTGAGCTATAATAATCTAATGTCTTCTTCTAATTGGTGAACATGTCGTATCACCACTCTATTATCAGTGTATCATTGAAGTGCTCTCTGAATGTGTGGTTTGGGATAACCACTAACCAATTGATACCATGTATCTAATGGTTTTTAGATGAACACTAACCAATTTTGACACTTTTAGGTTTCCAAAAACATCCCAACGTATCATGTGTATGATTCAATTGCATTTATTTAATCATAATTCTTCCATAGTATTCCATCTGTAGTTGCCCACCTGGAAAATTTTATGATCATATGTTATATTTGATGTTTGTTGTTGTTGAAAATTTTAGTCTGACAACCATCTTCAATTCCATCGTTAATTCCCCCCTTTGTCAGTTGAAAGGAGAGACCACAAGTGGTTTCACGAACCATGTTTATTGTATTTTTGAACTCCCCCCTTTAAGGTACAAAAGAGTTACATCATTGTACTCCCCCCTCTAGACTCAAGAGAGTACCATACTTGTTCCATTTTTGTACAACACAAAGTGGGCATGTGGAAAAAACCACATGTTATCTCATCTCGTGAGGGTCATTCTTAAAAGCTACGCCATAAGGGGACCACTTATGTGAGGTACAAAAATGCTATGTGTTGCAAGATTGGTTTTTACTTGAGATTGAATTCTATGGTAAGACTTATATAATCACTTGGTTGTTGGTGAACACTTCCAAAGATTGATCCACTCATAGTGAATCTTCATTCTTGCAGGTTTCTTCAATGTTGAATATCTTTCTGAAGAATGTTATGCTTGGGACAATACTGGCAAGGATGGAGATCGAAACATTGATTCTCCTTGTGACCAACTTGATTGCAATGTTGGAACTTATCATTCGAATGTTAAATTGGAATAGGTGAAGTTAATACTTTGTTTAAGAATACAACACTCTGGAACTGGATTGGTCAGGAATAATTGGGAATATGAAAGGTAACTTCCTTGTCATATCCAAGTATTTTTCTATGCTTGTTGTAGCAGATTTCTTCCCAAGGTATGATGATGGTCTTGGAAAGAGTATTATCAGCCTGTTGCTTTGACATCTGTGAAAGTTGATTTATTGCATGCTACTACATCATTGAAAGGTTTTCTTCATTGAACTCAAAAGAAAACTCTTTAAATTTAGGTTCATGAGTAACTTCATCTTCATCTTCATCTAGATTTTTTTTATCGAGTTTCTCATGCACTGAATGTTGATAAAAAACACCATCATAGAGAAGGTTGTTTTGAATAAAAACTAGTTCAGAACACTTCACTAGCTATTGATTTTTGAGATCTATCAACTCAATGTTCAATAGTTGGGATTGAGATTGAAGAAGTCTAACTTTAGCTTGTGTTACTTGTAAACAAGTTAGCACTGATTGAATAGTATATTTGTGAAGTGTGACTGCATTGTCTTCAACATTGATTATTAGAGTGTTCAAAAACTCTAATAATTCAAGACTTCTCTCCATTTGAACTACTGAAAGATGTCTTCTTGTAACTCGCTTGTTTGAATTTGTTCACTTTGTTAAGATTAATGATGTTATTAGGTCATTTTCAATTTACTATAGCATTCCATTCATTTCCAAAGCAACAACATAAACATGATTACTGAAAGAAACACAATCACAAGGTACACAACATTTTATCTTGGGAAACCCTCATGGAGGAGAAAACCCAACAAAAATTTCCTTAATAATAGATTTCCAATACAATGCCAATAACAAGACAAAACCACCAAGAATATACTAGGACTAAGAATGCACCTCTCTTCTCCTTCCTTTTCCAACTACAACTTCCTTCAAAAGAGGCGCACTAGAAGAGTGAGTGAGTGAATGAACAAGTGAGGCGCCATCCTCACTTATAAATACTAGTTGAAGAGGTGCTTAGGGTTATGTCTCTCCACTTAGTAGGGATGCATTCCAAGAGTGGTTAAATCCACTTTATAAAACCTAGAGGCCGACTTTACAAATACCACCATATAAATATGGTTTGACCAATCCACAAAAGGGGATTTGGTCTTATACAAGACCCGACATTATCAATCCACAAAAGGGGATTTTATCTATAAGATAATAACTCAATTATAATTAGAATATTATTCGAAGTCACAATATTTCAACACTCCCCCTTAAAGAGAAGGGTATTATACTAACATAACCAAATAAAACACCATCAGGAGAAAGAGAGGGAAACATCATCATCAACATCTGGAACATTGACTGACACATCTACAAATCATCGAAATTTTTTCTCATCATCAATACCATCATCATTCACAACATGGAGCTGGAGTAACATCATCATCATCAACAACAACATGAAGCTGAAACATCAATATCATGAAGCTATTACAACATCATCAACAACACAAGGTTGATACAACATCATCAACAACACAAAGCTGATACAACATCATCAACATATGGCAACAGAATGAGGCAGGTGCAACAACAACATTTTTTGGTACTCTAATAGACCATCCTTACTGGACCTTCGGGATCTTCCCAGGAATCATAAGATTCCCTAGGATATAAAATCCTAACAAGCTACCATGTGGTACTTTGACAGACCGTCCTTATCGAACCTTCGGGATCTGCCCAAGAATCATAGGATTCCATAGGATATAAAATCCTAACGGAGCTACCACTACTGACCATAGGTGGCATATACATGCACAAGTACTCTAACATATCATCCTTACCGAACCTTTGGGATCTTCCTAGGGATGATCAATCCCCTAGGATATAAAATCCTAACAGAGCTACCCATTGTTGGTCAGAATACAATAGTATCATCAACATCACTCCCCCTTTCAAGGGAGGTCCTTTTGGACAACACCAATCTTATCTCGTAAGTACTCAAACTTCACACGAGACAGAGGCTTGGTCAACACATCTGCAACCTGCTCATCTGTTCCAACATATTGGAGCTTTACAACCCCCCTCTGCACCATATCATGAATGTAGTGATACCATATTTCTATGTGCTTCGGCTTATCATGGAACACTGGGTTCTTCGTCATCTTTATACAACTCTGGTTATCACATAGAATCACGATGGATTCCATATCCAGATCGAACAGACATGTCAACAACTTCTGAATCCATATGGCTTCACAACTGGAGGAACATGTTGCAATGTACTCTGCCTCTACCATACTAAGAGCAATACTGGATTGCTTCCTTCTTTTCCATGAAGTCACGGATGACCCCAAACTAAAACAACATCCTGAAGTTTTCTTTCTATCAGAAGCACTTCTAGCCCAATCTAAATCAGTATAACCATACATTCTAAAGTCATGATCTCCAGTATAACAGAGACTATAATCCAACATACCCTTAAGGTATCGCATCACATGCTCTGCAGCTACAAGGTGAACACGTCTAGGCTCTACTAGATACTAACTCAAGGTTTTCATAGAAAAGCATATATCTGTCCTAGTATTCATCAGATACATCAACGGATTGATAATTTGTCTGTATAGAGTAGCATCAACCAACTCTGACGAAGTATCAACCATGAGATTCAAATTTATTTCCATGGGTGTGGTCATGGATTTACATTCCAACATGTCAAATCTCTTCAATATTTCAACTGCATACTTCCCTTGGTTAAGGAAGATCTTCTATGGACTCTGCCAAACTTCAAGACCTAAGAAATAATGCATCAGGCCTAGGTATTTCATCTCAAACTCTGCAACGAACTTATTCTTACAATTTGTGATGAGATTTTCTTCTCCTGTTAAGAATAAGTCATCCACATACAATAGCAATATAACTGGATCATCATTCATAACCCTGAAGTAAAGGTTAGAATCAACTTAATCTTTGTAAATATCAAGCTCATCAAGAAACTATTAATTCTGCCATACTAAGATCTAGGATCTTGCTTCATCCTATACAAATCTTTCTTCAACCTGTAGACATGAGTCTTTCTATATTCAACTTCAAACCCTCATGGTTGTTCTATATACACTTCTTCTTCAATAACACCATTTAAGAAGGTTGTTTTCACATCCATTTGGTGTAACTTCCACTTCATTTTGGCTATAGGAGCTATGATGGTTCTGATAGAAGTGTATCTAGATACAAGAGCAAATGTCTATTCATAATCAATACCTTCCTTTTGAGAAAAACCACGAGCCACAAATCTTGCCTTATGTTTTTCGATACTTACATTTGCTGCATGTTTTATCTTGTATATCCACTTGGAATATACCACGTATTTGTTCTTTGGTTTGGGAACCACTTCCCATACATCATTCTTTATAATGGACCGGAATTCTTGTATCATGGCATCCACCCATTCTTTCTTTTGAATGCATTCTTCAAAGAAAGTAGGTTTTTTTTCTATAAGATCACACATCAAAGCCATATAACTGGAGAATGGATTAGGTTTATTGCTTTGTCTCATGGTTCTTTCTGGGGCACCATACTTCTCTACATATTGAATAAGTTCCATTTCCCAAGATGGATTTCTCTTGTGAGAGATCGTCATCCAGGGAGGTTCTTGAGATTCTATCATATCATGATCTTTTGGAATCTCATCATCAGGGGTAGCTGTAACTTCTTTCACTAGTTTTGCAACTCTGGGAGCTACAGGTTCTTCTTCATATACTTCAAGATGACATTTCCTTGATCTTTTGAGTGTTTCATATTCACCAAAGGTTACATCTCTACTGATCTCAATATGATGGTAACCTGATATGTATATTTTGAAGGCCTTAGAGACCTCACAGTATCCATCAAATATTCCCTTCTTTCTCGAGGGATCCAACTTAGTTCTCTTTTCTTTTGGAATGTGTACAAATACTAGATAACCAAATATTTTGAGATGGATTACTTCTGGCTTCTTTTAGTGAACATTTCTTCGGGGGTTTTGAATCCAAGTGCACTATGGGATAATATTCTTTGGACCTAAATTGTTTTTCTTGTTGCTTTAGCCTTTAAGTGCATTGGAAGATATTGATCGTGAATCATTGTCTTTACTACTTCCATAATTGTTCTATTCTTTCTTTCTGCTACACCATTTTTTTGAGGATTATAGGGAGTGGTGAGCTCCCTCTTAATCCCGACATCTCTGCAAAAGATTCCAAATTCATTTGAGGTGTACTCTCCTCCATTATCTTATCTGAGTATCATGATTTTTCTTTCGGATAGGTTTTCTCCCAAGGCTTTGAATTCCTTGAAATTTCTGAGTACTTCATCTTTTGATTTCAAGAAATAAACCCAAGTCTTACAAGAGTAATCGTCAATAAATGATACATAATACATACCCTCTTAGAGAGGTTGATGGCATTAGACCACATACATCTGAGTGGACAAGTACAAACCTCCTTCTTCTGGTACATCCTTCATTATCATCGAAGTTCTTGTCATGTGCTTAAGACCCAAGTATCTTCTCCAGGTATCACAAAACATAATCTTCAATTTCTTATTTAATTAACTTCTTGGGTGGCTCATCATCTTCAACTATGTGGGCACGATGTATTTTGTTATTTATCTTCTTGAATTCTTGGCTTCTGGTAGGACAATTCTTAGCAATGTGTCTCATCTTATAACAATGATAGCAATGATAAGAGGAGAAATATTTTTCTTTTCTTTGACCTTATGATATTTTTGGAATCTCTTTTGAGAGTGAGATTCTTTATGAAGGTAGGTAAATCTCTTTGGAGAGTGAGATTATTTATGAAGGTGGGTCTCATTTTGGAAATGAGACCTTTTCTTTCTTCCTTTAGCATGAGCAGCTAGGGCTTGATATTCATACCTTAATAGTATGACTTCTCAGTTTTCCACTCTTGCTTCTTCTTGAACACATTCTTCCCACAGACTATCAAATTGGAGTTTCTCTTTTCTTGCACAGATAGTTTGGATGAAGGAATCCCAAGGTATTGTGAGACCATTAAGAGTTGTCATTATGAGTTCATATTCATCTAAGTTGTCTCCAATTTCTTCTAACTGTTCCTTGAATTGAGAAACCCTAGAGAAATAGTCTTGAATTGTTTCTCCTTTCTGCATCTTTGTATTCTTGAGTTGGGTTCTTAGATTCATCTTTCGGTTGATGTTCTTTCCTTCATACATTCTGGTTAGGGAACCAAACATATATTTTTGAGTATTCTTAGAAGAAAATTAATGGATCAAGTGGTGTTTAATGGAATCTGCAATTATTCTTGTGGTCCTAATCATATCCTTCTTGTACTTTTATTTGGTTGTTTCTTCTTTGGGTTCCGGTGCATTTTCTTTTATGAATTTTGTAAGGTCAAGAATGAATTCATAAAATGAATCTGAACTTACCAAGAGATGCGTTGGGCTGAGGCGAGTTGAGAATATTCCAAGTTTTACCCCTTAAAACTTGACCTGCGCACTTTTGGACTAGTACTTTTGGTACTAGTTCTAGTTTCCTGGTTTCCTAGTTTTCTGGTACCAGTCAAAACTAGGGTTTGATTTTTCGAAGAGTCTGGCCACTAAAAAGGTGTGCTCAATCTTCCAAAGGATGTGCTAGTGTAGGGCACACTTCCCTTGATGGTTTTTGGTTAGAATTTCCTCTTCAATACAAATCCCTAATTTCCTTATACGACAACAGTGACGTTTTTAGATACCCAGTGAAAGGTGATCTATTCAGAAAGATCTGATACCATGTTAAGGTTAATGTTGTTATTATGTTATTTTCAATTTACTAGAGTATTCAATCCATTTCCAATGCAACAACATAAAGAGGATCACTGAAAGAAACATAATCACAAAGTACACAACATTTTATCCTGGGAAACCCTCATGGGGGAGAAAACCCAAAAAAAAATTCCTCAATAATAGATTGCCAATACAATGCTAAGACTAATAACAAACCACCAAGAATATACTAGGACTGTGCATGCGCCTCTCTTCTCCTTCCTCCCGCAAATACAACTTCCTTCAAAATATGTGCACTAGAAGAGTGAGTGAGTGAATGAACAAGTGAGGCATCGTCCTCACTTATAAATACTAGTTGAGGAGGTGCTTAGGGTTATGTCTCTTCACTTAGTAGGGACGACTTCTTCCAAGAGTGGTTGAATCCACTCTATAAACCCTAGGGGTTGAATTTACAAATACCATCATACAAATATGGTTTGACCAATCCACAAAAGGGTATTTGGTATTATACAAGATCCGACATGATCAATCCACAAAAGGGGATTTGATCTATAAGATAATAACTCAATTACAATTAGAATATTCTTCGAAGTAACAATATTTCAACACACTTGAGATCACTTGCTTGAACTTGTTTGTTTGAATTCACTTCCAGGAAGTTTAGGATGTCAGTTACCACCAAAAATGAATCCCAAAGTACTACAATGACTTGAGTTTTACTAAACCTTGTTAAATTTTGACTTGCAACGACTCAAACGGGTGACGGGTTCAACCGAGAATGCACCATAAAATTACAAATTCAAATTCACTTCATTTCAAAGAGACAAGTAAACTTAAAAAAATGACTATTTGTAAGTTACAATTATTGCGGATTCACAAATTGAAAAATTTGATGATGCTTTGATTCCAGGTCATGTCCATTTCTTCTTTGAGTCCAAGCTTGATTATCTATTGTTTCAATTATTTGATGAAGAATTGTTATTGACAATTTGATATTTGTTGCAATTGTTTCATTACTTATGCTTGATTGTGCTTGAATAACATTGTGCTTGAGCTTGTGTGTGTTGCGTTAAATGCTATAATTGCAATTGTGTTTATGTCAAAATTAGACAATAAACAATATAAGCCTCCATAAAACATTCACCATACCACACTACACAAGGTGTTCCTAAGATCCCCTTATTCAAATTTCAGGTGGATCTAGGACACAATAAAAAATGAAGCAATTTTATTATGTTTGTTACAAATTGCTCTTTAACACTTCATCTTCAATTTCAACTTCGACTTCAATTCTCAACTTGAATTTGAATCTTGATTACTTATACTAAATCTTAGCTTGAACAACTTTTCCTTTCACCATGGAAGGAAGGTTCAAGTACTTTACTTGACCAACAATAATGGTTCTTGGTAAAGATAAAGTAAGTAAATCTTTTAGAATATGGAAAATTCTCGTTCAAAAGGTAACTCATTATTACTCCTCTCACATAAAGTGACTATAATATAAAACAAGTTTTGCATGGTAGCTTAGTCCCTGCCAAGTAGATTTGAAAATGGAGATGATAGTTGGCACCTTATAATTATCAATGATGATGATTATTGGAAGATGGGGACAGACGAGGAATATTGTTAAAAAAAAAAAAATTAACAGTATGGTAAGTAAAGGGTAATTAGAATATATATTTAACAATAAGAAAATGAAAGTTGAAATATGTAAAATTAAATGACAAAAAAAAAGAAAAAAAAATATTTAAAAGTTATGTTCAATTGTTTTTTAGCAATGAAATGATAAAGAAATTGTAAATATTAAAATCTATGTTGAAATTACATTGAATACTTATGCCAATCCTTTTGAACCTGTGTGGTGAGTTGTCAGTAATCAAAGAATAATTAATGTGCATTGGGAAGGGTGTGAAGGTGGCGGGGGTGGAAGGGAGCAATAAATGCTTTGAATTTTTTTGTGAACATGAGTAGAGTGAAGCGTGCAAGTTCAAGGAGTGCGAGGTGGAATTGTAGATCATGAAAGTTTTGGGTGAAATATGTATATCATGGAACATGGGGAATGAGAGTTCAATAGCACCAACCTGGGAACCTGCGACCATAAAATTGGATAAGTATGAAAAGGAATGACGGTCAATCGGACTCTCGTTCCTCAAGGTTTTGGCGTAAATCATGGTTTAATGCGTTTTAATGGGATATGTCCTCGAGGTTTTTTCTTATGAATGCAATCAAAGCATAATTAATGTCCATTGGGAAGGGCGCAAAGGTGGCAGATATGGAAGCGAGCGATAAATGATTTGACACTTTTTGTGAAATCGGGTAGAGTGAAGCTTGCGAGTTCGAGGAGTGCGGGGTGGAATTGTAGATCATAGAAGTTTTGGGTGCAATATGTATATCATGGAACACAGGGAATGAGAGTTCAATAACGCCAACCCAGGAAACCATGGCCATAAAATTGGCTAAGTATGGAAAGGAACAGTGGTCGGTCGGACTCCCGTAAATCGTGGTTTAATGCGTATTAATGGGATATGTCTTGGAGGTTTTTTCTTATTAATGCAATTTTTTTCGAACCTGTGTGTTGAGTTGTCACTAGTAAAAGAATAATCAGAAGGGCGCGAAGGTGACGGGGATGAAAGGGAGGGAAAAATGGTTTGAAACTTTTGTGAACCCGGGTAGAGTGAAGCTTGCGAGCTCGAGGAATTGTAAATCACAGAAGTTTTGAATGCAAGATGTATATCACAGAATTGTAGATCACGAAAGTTTTGGGTCCAAGATATATATCACGAAATTGTAGATTACAGAATTGTAGATCACGAAAGTTTTGGGTGTAATATGTATATCACGAAACACAAGGAATGAGAATTCGATAACACCAACCCGAGAACCGACAGCCATAAAATTGGCAAAGTATGGAATTGTAGATCACATAAGTTTTGGGTGCAATATGTATATCATAGAACAAGGGGAATGAGATATCGATATCGCCAACCCAGGAACCAACGACCATAAAATTGGCTAAGTATGAAAAGAAATGGTGGTCGGTCAGACTCCCATAAATGGAAATTTAATGCGGTTTTTGCTTATTAATGCCAATCTTTTCGAACCTGTGTGTTGAGTTGTCACTAGTAAAAGCATAATTTATGTGCATTGGGAAGGGTGCAAATGTGGCAAGGATGGAAGGGAGCGATAGATTCCTTGAAACTTTTGTGAACCCGGATAGAGTGAATCTTACGAGTTCAAGGAGTGTTGGGTGGAATTGTAGATCACAAAAGTTTTGGATGCAATATGTATATCACGAAACATGGGGTATGAGAGTTCGATAGCGCCAACCCCGAAAAATGTGGCCATAAAATTGGCCAAGTATGGAAAGGAACAATGGTCGGTCGGACTCATGATGTGAGGATATAGATGGAGATGAGGATTTGTCAGTCCACCAACCCAAGAAACTGTGATCATAGAAATGCAACGAAGTATAGAACCAGAAAGGGATAATAGAGGGGAAGAAGAAAAGGGAAAAAGGAGTAAGTATGTCGCACAAGAACATCTACTGTTCATTTATCAATGCAAATATTTTCGAACCTATGTGGTGAGTTTTCATTATTAAAATCATAATGAATGTGCATTGGGAAGGGTGGGAATGTGGTGGGGATGGAAGGGAGTGATAAATGGTTTGAAAATTTTGTGAACCTGGGTATAGTGAAGCTTGCGAGTTCCAAGAGTCTAGGGTCGAATTGTAAATCACAAATTTTTTGGGTGCAAGACGTATATCACGAAACACGGGGCATAATAATTAGATTTATCCCCTCGGTCCCTCGTGTTCTTGCACTATTGTTTTTCATTTTTTTCTCGCAGGAAGTTTGTGAGAACTTTCAATTTTGTTGAAGGGAGGGTTCGTATCTCCTCCTCCGCCTAAAGAACTGTGTGTGAATTTCTTGCTTGGATAGGCCATTGGAGCATTTATCTGAGATGTTGTAGTGTTGGGTGTGGCGGTCAAGGATTGGGCACTTTTCTCACCCAAGCCTTTTCATTTTTTCTTATAGGACTCATTGGTGCCTTGTGTATTACAAGATGACATAAATAATTTCTTTTTCCTTGTGTATTACAATAACTGGGAATATATTTCAATGGAAATCAAATTTCCCCAATCGAAGATGGCTTGTTCCTTCACTGTAAAATATAAATATATAGAATCATGTGAGAGATGTTGGATGTACTTTCTTGTCCCTTTATCCTCGTGAAAAGCCATGCAATTTCCCAGAAAGGGTTTTTAAATGCACTAACCTGTAATATTTCCATGTCCCCGGGAATGACCGTTGGGTTCTCTAAGAACTCCAGTAAGAGGTCCAATCCATTATCATGCTTCTTTAAGAACTCTCTGTAATCCTCTCCCTTGAAAGTAAGCATTGGGTCAGGAAGTCTTAACATATTTTGAAATACTTGAGGCGATAGGGAGACTAGGGAATGGTCCCGCAACTGGATAATTCGTTGGTTCGGAGTATAATTTTCGGCGCAACAGGTGACCAACTCGTTACAGTAAAAAACTTCGGGGACACAACCTTCTCGTGCAATTCTAGACATCCAGATAAATTCCTTCTGGGAAGAAGGAGACGAGTAGTAGTCATAAGCTCTTGACCACTGAAAACAGTGGTCCTTGTACCCGAAAATACTCAAGGTATCTCCACAGAAATGTTGTTGAGTTGCATCCATAAGGTGATGAGAATGTTCCTTTACTCATGATAGTATTTAAAATGAACGTTGGAGAATTATAATATAATCTCTCGTAAATCTTGGTTTAATGCATTTTAATGGGAGATGTCCTTGACATTTTTGCCTATTAATGCCAATCTTTTCAATCTGTCTAGTGAGTTGTCACTAATAAAGGTATGATTAATATGCATTGGGAAGGGTGTGAAGGTTGTGGGGATGGATGGGAGAGAAAAATGATTTGAAACTTTTGTGAATCTGGGAGTCTAGGAACCCACGAATCTGTGACAACAGGAGGTGAAGAATCGACTAAGTATGGAAAGTAGGGGTATAATGCCTTAAAAAAAATTAAAGTAAACGACAATTTTTCCAAGTTCAAGATCCACACAAAAAAAAATCAGATCGAAATATTGCTCATTTCAGGGAGTATAATGCCTTAAAAATTCAAATCGAAATAGGGAGTTTAAGTTGGTAAATTGAAATATTGCTCAGTTTAGGGGATTGGGGTGCATGTGGGGTGTCTGTGAGAAAATCTAACACTTTGATGAAGATTTTTTTGTATTGCAACATGTCACAGTAATTGTGTCTTGATAGTATTTAAAATGAACACTGGAGGATGATAATATAATCTCCTGTAAATCTTGGTTTAATGCATTTTAATGGGAGATGTCCTCGATATTTTTGGTCATTAGTGCCAATATTTTTGAACCTGTGTGGTTAGTTGTCACTAATAAAATCATAATAAATTTGCATTGGGAAGTGTGCAAAGGTGGCAGGGATGGACAGGAGTCCATGAACCAGCGTATCTGTGACAACAAGTGGTGAAGAATCCACTAAGTATGGAAAGGTGAGGCGGTCAAACGAACCTAGACAGAATCATCATAGGTAGAGTGAAGTCTACGAATTGGAGGAGTCTGGGGTCGAATTGTAGATCACAGAAGTTTTGGGTGTAAGATGTATATCATGAAATAGGGGCATGAGAGTTCGATAGCACCAGTCTGGGACCTGGCAGCCATAAACATTGACTATGGGAAAAACATTCTCATCTATGTAATATACCTAGAGCTTGACAAACTTAGGTTCAAGTTTAAAGAGAATTTGTATATATTTACTTCAATATTATTCATATTATTTTATTTTATTAGTATTTTTTGTGGGCCAAATGTAAACCATGTTCCAATTTGAAGGGTGATTTTGGGTCGCAATTTTTTCTCAAACGCATACGCAATAGAGAAAATATACGAGTTAACATTTTCACATGAAAGCATATTCTCAAATATGGCAAGATATAATATATGCACAATATTAAAGAGGGACATCACATCAACACATTTGTAGATGACAGTGGGTTAGCACAATATTGCATTCTTACTATGATGATTCCTTAAAGAAACTAAGACAACTAACATGTTTTTGCCAATTCATGATCGACACAAAAATATTCATCAGATTCCATAATATTCTCCCATTAATGCATTTTAATGGGAGATGTCCTCGAGATTTTCGCTTATTAATGTCGATCGTTTTGAACCTGTATGCTGAGATTTCACTAGTAAAATCATAATTAATGTGCATTGGGAAGGGGCGAAGGTGGCGGGGATGGAGCGCAGTGAAAAATGCTTTGAAACTTTTGTGAACCCGGAAGTCTGTGAACCCACAAAACTTTGAAGAATCGACTAAGTATGGAAAGGCAGGGTGGTCAGATGGAGTCATCATAGGTAGAGTGAGGTTTTCGAGTTGGAGGAGTCTGATGTCGAATTGTAGATCACTGAAGTTTTGGGTGCAGGATGTATACCCTGAACATGGGGCATGAGAGTTCGATAGTGCCTACCTGGGAACCCACGGCCATAAAATTGGATAATTATGGAAACAAATGTTGGTCGGTCAGAATTGTGATGTGAAGATATAGACGGATATATAATTTCTCAGTCTGCCACCCCGGGAACCCACGAGCATAGAAATGCGACTAAGTATAGAACCAAAAATCGATAATAAAGGGGAAGCAGAAAAGGGGAAAATGGGTAAGTATAAAAGAGGAAAAAGAAAGGGAGAAAAGAACTTTATGCCTCACACAACAACACTTAGTTTGATAATTATAAAGCGATAGAAAAACATCAACTATGGGAAAACAATTCTCAGCCATGAAATATAGTTGGAGCTCAACAAACCCCGGTTCAAGTTTAAAGAGATGTTGTATATATGAGTTAACATTTTCATATGCAATCATATTCTCAAATATGGAAAGCTGTAATATATGCACAATATTAAAGAGGGGCATCACATCAACACCTTTGTAGATGACAGTGGGCTAGCACAATATTTCATTCTTACTATGATGATGCCTTAAAGAAACTAAAACAACCAACAATTTTTTTCCAATTCAAAATCAACACAAAAAAAATCATCAGATTCCATAATATTCTCCCATTAATGTGTTTTAATGGGAGATGTCCTCAAGATTTCCACTTATTAATGCCAATATTTTCGAACCTGTGTGGTGATATGTCACTAGTAAAAGAATAATTAATGTGCATTGGGAAGGGGCGAAGGTGGTGGGAATGGAGGGGAGCGAAAAATGATTTGAAACTTTTGTGAACCCGGGAGTCCGTGAACCTGTGAAACGTTGAAGAATCGACTAAGTATGGAAAGGTGGGGTGGTCAGACGGAGTCATCATAGGTAGAGTGAGGCTTGCGAGTTGGAGGCGTTTGGGGTTGAATTGTAGATCACCGAAGTTTTGGGTGCAATATGTATACCCCGAACACGGGGCATGAGATTTCGATAGTGCCTACCCGGGAACCCGTGGCCATAAAATTGGCTAAGTATGCAAATGAACGATGGTTGGTCGGACTCATGATGTGAAGATATAGATGGATATAGAATTTCTCAATCCGCCACCTCGGGAACCCACGAGCATAGAAATGTGACTAATTATAGAACCAGAAATAGAGAATAAAGGAGAAGAAGAAAAGGGAAAAATGGGTAAGTATAGAAGAGGAAAAAGAAAGGGAGCAAAGAAATTTATGCCTCACACAACAACACTTAGTATGATAATTATCAAGTGATAGAAACACATCAACTATAGGAAAAACATTCTCAGGCATGAAATATAGCTGTAGCTCAACAGACCCTATGACTTGGCATTCTTATATGCAAGTATATTCTAAAATATGACAAGCTTCAATATATGTACAAATTGGATAATGTATGTATATTAGAGTTTTGTAACCATACCTCTTAGTCTTTGGACCTTGTACTACGATGATGTTTCACTTCTACTTGTCGATGGTTCTTGTGAAATAAAAAACATGTGGTGTAAATGACACAAGCATATTTACCATGGCATAATAGAATAAATGGTTGAGGATATTTGTTTCCCAAACATAGCAAGAGCATAATCTATGAATCCTTACCTTTGGCCTTGTCGTTGTGCAGATGTTAGTGATGGTTCCCTACTCATGCCCATGTCACTTGTGAAATAGTCGTTATGAACATGTGTATATTGTTCATAATTGATATGGATGTGCATTAGGCATATGCATTGTATTTTCCCTGGCACCACTGTTGGCATACATTTTGGAAGATTGTGCTCCATCTTTCTCAGTTGTGGCACATAAGGCTTCATCCTCGTGTTCAATTACTCTTCTTTTTTCAATGTAGCAATACAAAGAATACAATGGACATGAAGGCAAGTTGCTACGTAGAAACACATGGAAAAAATATGGAAAACAATTTTATTTTTTTCAAGGTAGTGGCACATAAAATACAATTGACATGAAGATACATTAATATATAGGAAGATATGCAGTATCTAAGGGAAAAAACAAAAGAGCTACAAACCAGTATCATAAATATAGACATAGTAAATGAAAAAACAATTGGATATGGAATACGGGTAGAAGTATGCACCTTTGTATGTCTTCTTCTACATTTCTAGTTAATAATTATTTGCCTTGTCCATTTTCCCTATTTGTTTCAATGAAGGAAAGTACAAAAAACAATAAACATGAACGTAAGTTGATATGTAAGGAAAAAACAACGAATATGTGCATACATTAAATAAATTGGAATCAAAGGAATAGAGTAACAGATAGTGTTAGAAGCATGTACCATTTTTTTTTCTTGATCCATGTCAGTGTATATATAATAAAAAAATTGTGTCCAAAAGAAATTACAAACCAGGAAAAACTAAGAAGTTGGATAACTTGGTTTTGTGCAACAAGCTAGACATATATGCTTTGAGACATAGAAATATGATTTTGCAATATGTTTGATGTATATTTCATAATTCAAGTACAATACTACTTGTATCATGATCATACCATTATGTGTCTAAGATAAAGAGGTTGTATTGGGAAATGAGCACATTCAACCATACATGGTCAATAAGTGTGTTTTGTACATGGTTTATCTTATCCAAAAGAAAGCAGAGACTATATCTGCACATGTAGTTTTCCAATTCTTTTTTTCTAGAATTATTTTGTAGCATGCCAATATTGAAGTCTCCTACAATGAAAATGATTTTGTTCAGATGCAAATGCTCTAATGCATTTGAAAGAACATTTAGTATGTTGGAGAATGTTGCATGCGAAGTAGCATAAAGATTCAATATTAAAATTTATGATTCATGGAAAATTACTTTTGCGAGCACCATCTCAACATTGTTTTATTTGAAATGCATATGCTCCAAAATTGTTACATTTTTTTTCTCTAATATCATCACCCCATGTGTAATGTAACTTTATATGCAATTGTGATTTGGAAATTGCTTGTTTTGCATGCATAATGTCATGTATGTTTCCTGCAAGCACAAAATATCGGATTGCATTGTGTCATAGTCATTGAGTATATCATCCATATGTGCATGTAGGTTGCGTGTGTTAATTGACATAATTGATACAGATGAATTTGTTTGTATGGATTGGTAATCATACTGTAGATTCCATTTTGTGCTAGTCCTAAGGCATTGCATCTCAATATCAACTGTATGTTTGACTTTGAAGTTATATTTTGTTAGAGCACTTAGTAAATACAAGGAATCTATACTTCTGACATGGGACAATGTTGTGTATACAAGCCCATGTATTCGAATTCCAACATGGTCAAATGCAACACTATCAAGTGTTAGCCCTTGCAATCTATGGACTATATGTGAACATGCAATTTTAATTGGAAATTGTTTTCGAATCTTCAGTCTA
Organism: Picea engelmannii; assembly: GCA_009831015.1. Classification (NCBI taxonomy): domain Eukaryota; kingdom Viridiplantae; phylum Streptophyta; class Pinopsida; order Pinales; family Pinaceae; genus Picea; species Picea engelmannii. Next base: position 307,225 of record ML792650.1, on the reverse strand, counting down.
CCTGTCTTTTCTGATGTCGATATTGGTTTTGGTATTTGTAAGATAGGTGTCCAATCGTGCACAGTGTTGAATTATATAGATAAGCCAACTTGTTTGCTTGTCGGTGGCCAATATGCGGCTCATGGAAATTAATCCATAGGACATCAAATTTTTATGTTTTGGTATAAGATTTGAGTATTCTATCTGCACCATTTACCAAGCCATCATGTGAATCATAGTTGTAGGCATATATTTCAACTAGCATGTCTAATTTCAGGGCAATTTGGAAAGGAAAAGTGGTTGTATGTTCATGATGTGGTACATTGCCATGGTTGTCTTCTCCGAGGCTAATTGAATTGATGATGATGTCATCGTCAGGCATGAGAGATAGCATGTACCTGTTATGCATTGCAACATCCATATTCGTGTAGAACAGGTAAGGGAAGGTTGGGTTTGTTGGTGCAATTCACATGCACCTTCAATTGATATATGTTAAGTCATCATAGGTTTGGTTGTTTGTCCGCATTCTATTCAGAATTGCAATAAATGTTTCATCTGTCTACCGCATTGTAGTATGCAATTCAAATCATTTTATAATGTCTTTCTAGAAGTCATGCATCACTGTTTGTATATTGACCATAGGTTGTTCAAATATCAAAGAATCTTGGATGGGTTGCACCTGGTAAAGATCCCCACAGAATATCATGTCAATGTTTCCAAATTATTTGGTGTGCACATGTTTTATGTTTCTCATTCGATTGTCAATGGAATACAAGAAGCGAATTCCAATCAAAGATGCCTCATCTATGAAGACAAGTTGTAGTTCGTCATAAAGCTTAGATAAGGTATCTAACATTTCCTTACCGAGTGGAAGAAACTATGTCTTGTTAAAAGGCATAAAAAATGTAGAGTGCACTGTTTCTCCACCTTCATTATATGTAGTTTTTTATGTGTATGCAACTATTAGCCCCTTTGGTTTCGTAGGGTCAGACAAATTGTTTGAATCATAGATTCATGTAAGCATTTGGAATAGTGATTTCACTGTGAATGTCTTACCTGTTCATGCCCCGCATGTAAGGAACAAGTGCACAAGAGTGTGCATGTTTAAGCATTTTTAATTGCAATGTCCTTTAGAATTGCTTGTTGTTCTCGATTCAACAGTCATCTGACTTTGTAGTATTTATTATTTTCAATAAATAAGGGATTTTTTGTGACTTGAAAGGAAAGATTGATACATTTTTCAATGATGGCTTCTCGAGGATGAGGCAAATATGCTTGCAAGTCATAGGACTCATAGAGAGTTCTAGTTGTTTTACGGTTTGTCAATGTATCATCAACATTGTCAGGGTTTTCTAGTTCATGAGCTACACTTTCTAAATCACCCGATGTTGGATAAACATTGTATGTAAATCTAGATTCATTGGTTTGTATTGTAGTCTCATAAACAATATACGCAGCTTCCCATGTAGGGAAGTTATGTTTTAATGTGTTTTCATTTTGATCAAACATAACGTACAACCGTAGTTTTTCTCTACAATAGTTTCCATAGTCAGTATGTTTGTTGTATTTGACAAAGCGTATTACAGAGGATTTTTTTCTTTTTGATATGGGTGCACCATTTTTTTTGTAATGTGATACAAACTCTGCTAAGAAAATATGCTTAATAGGAGATGGACGCTGGAGGTAATAATCAATAATAGAGCGACATAACACATCCTCTAAATTACCAATCTCTTGTTCTAGAAAAGATGGTGGTTTAAGCACAAATATGTGTTTCTCAAGTGGATATGTGTTTGTGAAGACACATTTCCTTGAACTACAATTGAGGGGCAGTGAAAGTGCAATGTGGACTGCTTGTTGAGAAGACATTTGTTGAAGATTAAGTAATGTGTTTCCAAGCATACATATCATTTGCATATCATCAATATGACTTATTTCATGTTCTTTGTGTATTCTTATGAATGCACTTTTCATATATTTGTCGACCTTTGTCATGTACAAGGTACAATATGATGATGCAACATATGCATTGAGGACATACTATGCATTTGTATTTTCATTCCACATAACTAGCATGTCCTTGGAGAGACTGTTGTTCCAAATATGAGAAAGTTTCCGTTTAAGGAAAATTGTTGGTTGTTTAAGTGTAGATTGTATGGCTTGGATGTACTCATCTTGTGTTAGATTTATCTCTGCCAAGAAGTCTTCGAATCTCATTAAGTCATCAAAGTATCGTTGTTCTAGAAATGTAAGTTCAAATATCTATATTTCTCAATGAGAACATTATCCTCTAAACTAATTAGCTCTATGATTCTTGTTGTTCTCATTGGTGGCACAAGGAATTTGTATCTGCGATGTGAATTTTTTCATTTTTTACAACTTCTTGTATGATAATTTCTATGAACTTTGGCAAGTTTTGGATCCAAATGATTTTCATTTCATGTTATGTATTTGCCCACAAACTGCTCAATCTGTGAGTTGTTGTCCTTTCCATAGACCGATGCACCCTCTAACCACAACAGTGCGTGGTCATGCTCACTCCCTCCATTCTGGAATTCAATCACAAAATAGTAGTCCAATATTTTTCCGAAGAACATTTCATCATGACATATCAATTGCCTCAAAGCATTTATTCTATGCCTATAGTAGTGAGTACATGTCACTGGGTCTTTTCTTATGAGGTAGTCAATGTCATCATTTTCCAATGTATCAGTTTGTTTTTTCCTTTTCATGTTCCTATAAAATGCAGATAATGTAGCCACCAACGGATCCCAGTGATGCTCTGCACTTGTAAATGTGACGAGAAATGTTGGTGGTCCCAATTGTCGGATCATTGCAAAAAACGTTTTCTTGTTTTGTTGCAAATAGTCAGGAGATATACGAATGTTTTTGAAATCTATGTATCCAATATCAGATTTTAGGATTTTTTCTAGGTTTTCTTTGTTCTTGACATCTTTGGCTAATAACTTTCTTCCTTGTAGCTGGCCTTTTCTTATTCGCACCCACATGCAAGAGAGCACTTGCTCAATTATTATGCACATTGTTTTGAAAAACAAATTTGTTATGTGACAGGAGAAGTCACCGCTTGAATGTAGAAGTTCCCATCGAACTATTTTTTGGTAGTTGAATCATTCCATGATGTCACTGGGCATGGATCTCCATAGAATAGTGTTGGGAATTTCATTTCCTCATCAAATTTGTCCTTGAATATTCCAAGTGGACATTTCCCTTCAGCAGGTGCAATTTTGACAATCTTGTCTTGCAAGTCACAAATGCGTTGTGAGTCAGTGAATTCATGTATCAATGTTTTAGCAGGTCTTTCATTCTTCGATTCCTCATTTGTATCAAATTCACTAGCAGTTTCGAAGTCTATGCAGAGATGTCATCTCCTTCTTCAAGAACATTGTTCCAGTTATCATTTATACAGATGTTTTGTGCTTTGTACAGGGCCTGGGAACATAATTCTTTTAATGATTTCATGACAACATGCACACACACTTTACCTATCTGGTATGCATTCTTGTATTGAAAATGTCTTTTGAGAGCTACAACAATTGTCATTGTATCGCTAATGAATTGAAGTATTTTTTCACAACATCTAGTTGGACAGACACATTAATAATTGATCTTGTTAAGCGCAATTGGGGTCATTTATAGCCCCACGGTCTGATTTGTGCAAATGCAATTCATAGAGACACAAGTCTCTCTTCAATTTTTGTAAGTGTACTTACATCTAGTAATGGTGTATTACATCTTATTTGGCCAGGCGTTGCAAAGTGTGGCAATTTTCCATTTTCAAGTGAACGTTTGCATGGAAGAAAAATATTGCCACTAGAAAATGTTTTATCATTTAGTGTCAAGCCGAGGTGTTATGTTTGCAAGTTAGGGGTGAAAGACTTAGTATTTTTTGTGAAATTCAATTGATCGCAAACCACACATGCAATGGAAGGAGTGTCTTTAATTTGTTTCACATAGATTTGTTTTGCATCTCTCTTCCCTAGACAAGCACGTGTAGTAAGTGTTTGTTGGTTTTCATTGCTAGCAGTGCATGGTGTTGGCTCTAGGGCACCATATGCGTTTTTTTCCTCTCGGTCAGTACCATGACCATTGTGTGATATGGGGTTTCACCTGTTTCTCTCATGCATCTATTTTTTCAACATGTGGTAGGTTAACTTATGGTTTCCACTGGGAACTAGTTTCAGTTGTTGCAAGTCATGTTGAAGGTGGAATCAACATTTTTTATGAGCATTGCATCCTCACCATATGGATGGTGAAAACGATGATGTTCTTTTTCATTGGACATGTGATGTTTGTGTTCACCAGAGAGTGCGAAAATGCGATTATGTTGTGCATGAACAAATTTTTTTAGGTTGTGATAAGTGAGTTTCTGTCTAGAAAGAAGCGTACCAATGTATTTTTTTCTCTCACGTATGACCTTTTTCAAGTTGTGATAAGTTAGTCTACGTTTTTTGTTTAATATATGTATGACCTCATCATAACTGGGATGATTTTCATTCTGATTAAATAGCATGTGGCACTTATGTAAATTCGATGTGGTTTGGGTGGCATGGACAGTGGACCCTGAACTGGTAGTATTTCTTATCAAAGGTTGATAATGGATGTATAGTGTATCTATTTTCAATGACATGATGTCAATTTTTTCGATCGTAGTTTGAATCAATACAATAGGAATGGAAAGTACCATCTGATAGGGTCGACTAGACCTATATATTTACTCTGAATATGATAGATAGCCATTGCAAACAAAATCTTCCACCCTCTACATTTCCTTTCTCATATGGCATTTCCATGTTTACAAGGTATTGTTGCCAACTTCCAATTGTCAACATAATTTCTAGGAGATATGGCAAAAGGTGTTGATGCAAGCAGTTAAAATCTTGTTAACTGCCACCTATAATTGCATTGCAAAAGTATTTCACAGTGTAATGGTGTAGCGATTTCACATCGAACTCTGTTGCTACCAAATAGAAAATTGCATTGAACATACTATCTCCATAGCTAGATGCAATAGTTGTATCTATGTGCAATCCATGGGAGTGTATATGATGCATAATTTGTTTCCAATGTGATTGAAGGTCTGTGAAAATGAGGGACAAATAAATATGAGGCCCTCCAAGATTGCATATGGATAATTTTGTATAGATTAGTGGTTCATAATGACCATTGACAGGATTGGCATCATGGAACAAGATGCAATATGGATCCCTAGATGCAGTTTTGTTGAATAGTAGATATATTGTTTTTCTTGTTAATGACCATATTCTAATTGATATATTCAACCACTTGGATAGCCACCGTATAAACAATATATCTCCCCAAAGTCCCCTCTCATGTGCAGGCAGAGTTGCAGATGCAGACAACCACATCTTTGAAAAACACGTAGTGACATCATGTATTCCAAGCAACTGGAAAAGAAAATCAGATGCCAATTCGTATTGATACGACTCCAATGCCTCAATGTCGTCACTTTCTAAACATGCCAATAAATGATCTATCAATCCATTGCGCAGGTCGGTCGAGGAATAAAGGAAATGCAATAGAACTTGAAATGCATTGAAGAGGAAATCTCCCACAATATACGATAATGCATCTAATCTAAAAATCCTATTGCTATGTAATACCTGGTCGATGTTGTCATGTACAATGGATTATGTATCTATTTCATAGAAATCACTATCTATTACTTGATTCATCTTTTAAGTTGTGATTTTCAAGATGTTTCTTAGCTATATTTAGATAATATGCAAATAAGAAAAAAAATAAAAACGAAAACTATAAATCTGAAACTGCATACCAATTCCGCTATGTATCCTTCAACCTTCCTCGTGTCAAATTAAATGCCCCATGGTTGCTATAGCATACGAAAAACAAAAAAATTTATAGTGAACAGTGAACCATATAGAAGAGACCACGCAAATGAAATAACACTATAAATTTTCTCAGCACAAAGACCGAGTATTTAAGGCATATCATTTTTTGAAGTTATTCTACGCATGCATCCTATAAGCATTTCAGTAGACATTGTACATAGTTTTACGGTCCTATTCACCATTTATTTTCATCCCCAATCTTCACAAATCAACACCAAAATAGATCTGAAACAACTTATTGATGCCCTCCACTGAGAAAAACCATATATATGGTTTGTCAGATAAACAAAAGCAGAAGAACTAGGCATTACAGACTTTTACCACATGAACGGGACCAACACACAACACAACTTCTTAAGGTTTAAATTATCTTACAACACAAAGAAGATATTCTAAGATGTTTCAATTATATTACAACATGAAATCCATTCTCATACACATCAGTGAACTGGCCATTTAGATTACAAAGAACCATTTATACAAGACGATATTTGGATCTGAAAATGGTGACGAAAGATGCTTTGCAAGATAGAAAGGACAACATAAAACCAACAACTAAACATGGTTTTTGATCCATAGAATAAAAGCATGCCCTGTCACAACCTCGAAAGAAAGGATGGAAAGGTTCTGATAGATTCTTGCTCCGCAATGACAACTCTAAATTCGTTTTGTAAACCCATTTGCATTGATATTTTCCAAAGAGCTATGGTGTGATGTTCAGGACATGGAAGTGGGCATATGTGATTGGAAGGGAACAACCTGAAAAAGAAATGCACAAAACATATGGTTTTTAGGAACAAAAAATATGAGGAGAACATTCGATTTCCTTTTCTATATGTCACTGTGGCTACAACAGATGTGGGTTTTGTGTCCATCATTGACATCAAAGGGAACAAGATGTTTTGGAAGGGAACAACCTGGAAAAAATGCACCAAACGTATGGTTTTCAGGACCAGAAAATATGAGGAGAAAATTCGATTTCCTTTTTTATATGTCACTATGGCTACGACAAAGGTAGGTTTTGTGCCGAAGATTGACATTCAAGAACAAGAACAAGAAAACAACACACCCATGTTTCTCTGGTCATAGTAGTCACACACAAAGGTGTTCTGGAAGAGGATTTTGACTCAAGTATTCCTAGTATTTGAAATCATTACTTGCAAACCGCAAATAGTAAACAACAATCAACGAATAGGAATGAAACAATGGCACTGAAACTTACCCATGAACGAGGAATGATAGAGGTGCAGCTCCAATCGCGGATGCAGAACCCCAATCCTGCAAACTGTAACAATAGGTCCAACTGCTGATGCAAGACCCCAACCTTGCAAAGTTGAAGAAAACAAGAGCAAGTAACAAACAACAAGCCAATGAATAAGCACCAAGAGGTCGAAATGCAGTTGCAGGACCTCAAATTTGAAAAGTTGAATCAAACAACAATAAGTAGCATCAAGCGAACCAACGAGCAAGCATCAACCAGTGAACCAGTAACGTCGGTGAAGAACAATATTTCCCAAATTCACTGCAAACAAGAATGTATCCAAAAATCGAAGGAAATTGTATTGTAACATGCCTATTAAGTAAATGTTTAAGGTTGTGAGGCCTGTTAGGTAAACCCTTAAGGTTGTCAAAACCTTTGAAGGCCCTCATGTTGTGTAAACATTTAAGAAAGAATGCAATGTGGTAGGCATGTTTACGTACACAATAATGAAAATGCCTCTTTAAGTGTGTAATAATAACAAAAAAAATAAAAATAATAATAGCAATAGTTTGAACAATAGAGACTATGGAAAACATTTTAGTCAAACGACAAACTAATATGAAGTCAACTAATTAAAAAATGACTCTCCATGCTCAAAACTTTGGATATCTAAACGTTTCAATAAAAATAGTAAAAATTCAAAAAGATCGTAGATGATCAAAAAAATTGGATATGCCAACATATAAAACATTGGGAATAGTGAAGCTGGCAATAAGACCTCAAATCTATTATCCAATGATATCATGACATATAAGGTTTTTTTTATTATATAAAAAATATTTTTTTTAGTTCTCTAGTTCGAATAATAGAGATGATGTAAAAAAAATTAGTCAAACGAAAAACTAATATGAAGTCAACGAATTATCGATCGTTATAGTCCCTCTACGCCTTCGGCGGGGACTAATAACACATAACTTCCTTTGTTACATAAAGTGATAATAATTTAAAATAATACTTCAAATATATATTATAAGTATGACTTTAACATAGGCTTTCTATACCACTTTTTTATCCACTTGAAAAAATTAAAACGTGATTTAAGCATATAGGGGCTTCTGCAGTGCAAGATATTAGATATTATTTTTGGGATTAACTGCGTAGTGTAAGTCATTAATATATGACCCATATTCATGAGTATTAGTCGCAACTGACCAATAATTCTCATGATTTGAATAGTCCACTTAGCACTCATTGCATCGGGTGATGCTCACAGGGGTGAAGAAATGGGATTGAAACCAACGAAATGAATCACATAGCATCAATCATCACTTCCGGGGCTTGCACCCGGTAACCAGGACTTCCTAGGTGGTCACCCATCCCAAGACGCCTCTGGCTCAAGCGCGCTTAACTGTGGAGTTTTTTCCACAATCAAGCCCACTTAGCTTGCTACCCCATTTGCAAAACCTTAGCAAGTATTGTGCATTTGCAAAACGTGATTTCTTCTATTACTTTCTCCTGTATTCAACATGCTTTCTTCCTCCCAATGCCTTTTAACTTTATAACATTTTTACTTTTCAAAACCTTTAGCTTCATGAAGCAATGATAAAAACAAAGATAAATGACATAGATCACAAAGAAATTACCTCCATGTTTAAAGATTTAAACCATATTCATTGGAGAGAAAAAATGAGAGGGAACTTAATCATCAATACCATTTGATCGTTATTGTTGAATTTGGAGGAGAGAGCACGTATCCTTGTATTTTCGGTAGGTTGTCATACTCTTAGATTTTCTCCAGCGGAGAATGAAAGAAATCGTTCACCAAAATCTGTTGTAACCATTTGATAGGATCAAACACAACTACGTGCCAGTGGTCTATTGAAGACGGGAAACATGATAATCCAATTCTTGTGCTAGTGGTCGATTGATGCAGATCTAATTGCTGCAATTAAAATTATTGATAAAAGTGTGGATTTTGGAATTACTTGGGTTGTATTATTTCGTGAACAAAAATTTGACCTGCACACATACAATATGTCTTGGTTGCATAATTTATTATTTGATCAATAGCCTACAAGGAAAAACTCAAGGTCATGAACTCCACAATCGGTTGTAGCCCATGATATGTTCTGCCCACAACAATTTGCAAACAATAATAGCATCTCGTTGAATAATAACTCCTGATCAACCATGGTGAAACAAACTACCATCGCTTCAAGACAAGAGTTAAAAAGGTTGTCTTTGAAGTTTCAATGGGAAGTTTCATAGGCTTTCAATGGAGATCTATTATTTTTCATGTTTCATGAGTCAAAAATTTTCAGTACAAATCGTGATCAAGTATGGGTTCAAGGCCCTCACATTTAATATCCATGTCGTATACCTGGAGGAAATTGTACAAGGGTACCAAATGGGTCTGCTAACTACGACCAATTACAATAATTTATGCCACTTAATATGACCCCTACCTACAGAACTAGCCTTCACCTTTCCACACTGCAACAATTGTGGGAGATTTCCATGGCATGGCTGAGAAACAAAATTTTACAAACAATAGATTTTGTATTGTTGGAAATAACCCTTAGATTTAGAATCTTAGCCAAATCTACATGCATACAAATCTAAGCAAATAAATAATGCAGATTCTAGACAGAGGCTAGATCTTAGACGAAGAAATCATTATATCATCAAACAAATTTACACAAATTTTAGTCCATTCAATTATCAAAATCATTTGTTGAAAAAAATCATAGAATTTATTTACCAGATTGATTATCCTTGTTTTTCATTCCCCTTTCCATTCCCTATCCAAGAGAATATAGATCTTCATTCTCTTGTTGTAAACAACATCGCTATTTCCTCTTGGATCACCATCGTGGAGTAATCAACATTCCTTCATATCCATATTTCTCACTCATTAATATCATGGATGACTACCAAAAGAAGCTATCAATCCCTAAAAACTATAGAAGCTCTGATACCATGATAAAATATGCACAAGAATAATAATATGACGAAAAATGATTACTAGCCAACCCAATTGTATTCACACCAATGTTACATATTTATAGTACAATGGGTGATGCCACCTCATAGAGAGATTTTCTCTAGATCTTAAAATCATGCATGATGATTAGGATAGAAAATATTAACTAACTCATTAATCATCACTTGAGGATTTATTACTAATATCCTAAATGAATAATACAAATATAGATGACAATTAGACTTAGTGATTGACTTGGTGATTGACAAGGTAATCCATAGGATAACAACATGTCATATCTCCATTCTTTTCCATGTGTCACAAGTTGTATGGTGCCATATGTATTCCATGTGTCATAATATCATTGGTTGGTAATTGGATTAGTTTAATATATATAAGTTAAGTGTTGTGAAAATGTGAACGGGAGAAGTTAGGGAGAGGGTACTATAGGGGTAGGATAATAATGTGTGGGTGGCATAGGTGAGAGAGTGACATAGAATGAGGTAAGGGGGGGTAAAATGTAGGAAACATAGAATGGTTCGCGAGTTGGGGAGTGAGGGAGGTGAGGGAGTATGGTGGGGACAGGTTCGCGGGTTGGGGAGTGAATGATTCCGACCAATTATGAAACCATAACAAGTTTAAATATAAATTAAGGATGGGGGTAAGGGGAGTGGACTGGAGAGGAAGGGGAGTGTGGCAGGTTTGGGAGATGAGGGATGTGAGGGGGAGGTATAACATCCCGCTCTACTGAGCACACTTTTATTGACTTATTCTTTGAGGACACTGCGTGCAAGTGATCTGGTTATGGTACATTGTGATTTCTTTTTTATTATTAATTATATATGATGATGATGATGATGATGTGTTGTGACTCATTGTTATTTGATGTATATGTATTGGCATATTCTATTGACGAGTTTTCCTAAGTCTGCAGGATACATGACAGGTTATGGATGTTGATGGCATCAATGGAATTCCTTGGAGTCTAGATTGAGTCAAAGAGTAAATTGTATTTTGATTGAGTATTTCATTTATGCACTTGTGACATATGATTAATTACATTATGATTTATGTATATGGATTTTTGACATGGTTTTTAGCAGTGGATGCAGGCTTGATGATGCTTACTAATATTACTAACATAAGGAGTAGAGGGGCCATGCACATAAACCAGACATTGAGGGAGAGGTGTGGCAGTGTCCCTGTCATAGCCTACTAGCACTCCCACAGTGGTCGAATGGTAGGTTAATGATTACCTAGTTCGAGAGGTCCATGATGTCGTGAGGGAGGACTGAGACAGTTGCTCACAAATATTTATAAGGAGCACGTAATAAGGTAGATTATTTATTCCTTATAATCCCTTAGTCTCTCACAAGGTCAACCGAACGGAGTGTTGACTCCAAAGGGTCAGAGAAACTTCCAAAACCATTCAAAGGTGAGTGGCACCCTTGGATCACGGAGGTGCGTCTTGAAGGGAATGTCGCATAATTAAAAAAAAGAAAACTTGAGTCAATAACTCTAGGTGGCCTAGAAAACATTTAAATGATTAGACCTTGTTGGATTAAAATAATTAATTAAGCAGTGATATTATTAATTATAAATCCCAATAAAAGTCTAAGCCTAAGTTTAAGTCTAAATTTAATTAAAAGACTAAATGAATTATGACATAAGTTAAAAGTTTGGAGAATAAACAAACTCTAGGAAAAGGGGGAATAAAATCTAAACATTGGATAAAATGCACGTGTGCATGAAATTAATAAAAGAGATTTTTAAAATAGAAAGAAATAAAATATGAGAGAATAGGTGTACACATAGAATAGTATCTAGAGTCAAGCTACATCTAATTCTAACTATAAGAAGACTCATAATCCAACTCTAACTAATATCTAGTTAGGAAACACTCATTAAATGAGAATATAGGGAACAAAGGGACACCTAAGAGAGAAAATAGGAACACATTGGGGAATGTGTGGGAAATTGAATTTTTAAATAAAATAAAATTGGTAATTACTTGTGCAACTTGGGGGAGTGTGACAAGTGTGTGGGTGAATAATCCTAATTAAATTAACTAAAAGGTTAATTAATTGTGCATGTGAACATGTGTCAGTAAGGAAAATTCTATAAAACAAATGGTGTAGAAGGGAAATGTATCTCACTTATTCTTGGTAAGGTTATGTTGCCAAAATTATTTTGGACTATGTTTTACTTGTCAAAGTTGGGATACAAAGCTTGAAGAAAGAGTGGAAGCTCTTCCTTGCGAGGAAAGCTTGGAGCTACTATATTTTGTTTCTTGTGTATGACCCCTTTGCGGCTTGGGGGGCTCAAGGGGAAGAATAGTACCCCTAGCATTGGTTGGGAGGTACCGATGAAGTTTCTGAATTTGCAAGTGAAAGTAAGGAGGATGTGTGCATCCCAATTCAAGTAGAAGATCAACATCAAATCATCTCAGAATTCAAATTTTGGTTACCGTACTTAAAGTTTGCTTACTTTAATTTTGATAATATTGTTGTAAAAACAAAAAACATACATATGTATCTATTTTTCGAACATCTATTATTGTAAAAACAAACAACATACATATGTATCTGTAAAGGTCTTGAACAATGCTAGGTTCTCCAACTGAATTAAACCTATAGGAAGATACAGATTTTACTAATATATAATTTGAATGTTGAATTATAATGATGTTCCCTTGGCACTGAACCTTTTCCTTTTAGATAGTATCTTTGTAGATTATCATTGCTGCTTAATGGTAGATATATACAACAGTAAATTGGAATGTTCAATTTGAATTCAACGCACATGTTGAAGATAGCAAGAAGAGTTAATTACAGTTGTGAGTTGGATTTTAATTGTGTGCCGTAGCATAATCATTTAACCCTTAATAGTCTAGAAATCTAATTTAGTTCATCGAATGGTTGACAATTACAGAATTTTTAAATTGGTCAATGTTATGAGTAATGCATCATGAAGTTTTGGCGTATGTACATAACTTCTTGGGCTAGTTCTTTGATATCCTAAAACTGTGACTTTAATTTCTTTTATATATTGAATCTATAAGATATTGAATCTACAAGTCCTTGTTTCTTATTTAAACGAGACCTTTATTCAATGGTTATAAAAATTTTAGAGACAGTTACAATCTCGATTTTTAAACTCGGTTGTCATTTTTTGTATTGTTAACCTTATCCTAATAAAGTTATAGGTGGTTGAATTTATATATATATATAATAATAATAATAATAAGAAGGTTAAAAGGTGATGGTTAAACTCTAGATAAGTTGAATTTATATATATATATATATATATATATATATATATATATTAAACTAATAATGTTGATATATATATATATAATATAAACTAGTAGTTTTGTGAAGAAAAATTTAAATTTCATAGAAGATGAAAAAACTTATGCACAATTTTGTTCACTAATATTTTAGGGTTGTGAAAAATTATAATCTATGACCATCTATTATTCAATTAAGGAGAAACTTGAGAAATACATAATATGATAAATTCTCTTAAAAGTAAGGATAGATTACAACATCGCATTATATATAAATGAGAATTTCTTGATGCAATACATTATTCGCTCATGGAATATAGATGTTAATATTCTTGTTATCATTCGTGTGGTCTATTATTAATGATGTTCATATGATAGGTTGTTAATTTATTACTTGGAGTTGTATCATGATCGTGTTGTGAAATGGAGATTGAGTTGAAAATTGTATTGACTAAGGGTAGATAAATTCTTATTGTTATTAGTATGAATTAATTGTCTTTCTTATGGAATTGTAATACCAAAACATGTGTAATTATATATATATATATATATATATAATTTTTTTGTTATATCTTCTTAACTTATGTTGTGTATTGAGAGTTGTTATAGGTAGGGTGAGTCTGTGATTCTTCCAATTCATTCGTTGTAGTTGTTGATTAATTGGGTTAGTTTTCATTGATGTCAACTTTTGAAGAAAGTTTGGTAGCGAATTACGGTAGCACGATGGGTTTGGTAATGGATCCAAGTTTGTTTGATGGATAATGGTACAATTTTTGATATATTTGTAGGTAAGACTATTCCATATGGATAGTACATGTCATGCCATTTCCGATGGTATGTGGAACGTCACATAACTCCTTACAATTAGAGAGTTATGGTCATGTGAAGTTGGAGAAAGGTTTGGGTAATGGACCCAAGTTTGTTTGATGGATAATGGTATGAATTTTGATATATTTTCAGGTAAGAATATTCTAGATGGAGAGTACATGTCATTCCATTTCCAGTGGTATGTGGAATGTCACATAACTCCTCACGATTAGAGAGTTATGGCCATGTGAAGTTGGAGAACCCTCATGAGTCATCTAGAAGCCCCAAAAGGTCAAAGTAGTCAAAGTGGTTTAAGAGATTTTAGAAGGTAAATAATAAATTGAAGTGATGATTGTACTATAAGTCAAAGTGAATACAAAATAAATTATTTAAATAATAAAGTTAATGGATAAATTAGAAGTGGGTTAACCCTAGAATAAGGAAAGTGGATTAAGATGGTTAAAAGGTAACCCCTTGAAGAAGCTACATGAAAGTATAAATAAGAGGCAAGAATCTCTCATTTTAAAACACACTTGAGCATATTGAATATCTACAGGTGACTAAGGTAACCAAAGGATATCTCAGCCGAATTTCAGAGGGAAGGTGAAGTAAAAACGGCCGAAATTCAAGGGAGGATAAATTCTTTTGATGATACTTTCTAAGTAATCCAACAATTGGTATCAGAGCAGGTTCCTTCAAGAAATAATTTAACCACTGGAAGGATATCATGGATTATTCTGATAATGGAGTACCAATGTTTAATGGTCAGAATGGTTTAAAGTATGAGATGTGGAGCAGAAGGAAAAAAGTATTTTTACAGGCACATGGGCATTGTATTTGGCTATTAGTTGTTACAGGATATGATAGTTCAAAAAGGGCAAAGACTGCAGCCAAGAAGGAATTGAAGAAGAATAACAAAATAGCAATGGATTTCATCTGGGAAGGATTACCTAATCCGGTAAGAGAAAAGGTTGGTAAATGTTCATCAACCAAAGAACTTTTGGATAAGTTACATGACATATATTCTTCACCCATCGCAGATTCGGAAAATGCCAAAGAAGATGCAGACGCAGATACAGATCAAGAAGAATTGTGTTCACCATTTCAAACAAATTCAGAAGATGAAGAGTACATAATCACCATAGGTATGATGTTTTTCTTTAATTGTGAAAACGTCGACATCTTGAAATAGAATTCCATGAAGGAAATGAGACAAAAAAACTAATTGAAAAGGAAGACAATTATGAAGCAGAATTGATTAGTGCTTTAGATGAACTAAGAGAAGAAAACAAGTCACTCGAGAAATAATTGATGAAACAAAATGAAAGTGTTCACATTTTTCAAGAAGCCCAACAAGTCATCAAGAACTTAAGAACTCAGCTAGAAGAAGCCAGACAGATCGAAGAAAATTTTGAATATCAAAAGCAGTATTTGGAAGCCAACATAGAAGCATAGAAGGAAGAAGCAAAAATGAGAGAGAAGATATTGACAGGTCATCTTAAGGAAAGAACTAACACTCTAAACTAGCTTGAGGCAGAGTTTGGTCAAGAAAAGAAAGGACTTGAAGAAGAAATAATCACATTAAAAAACGATCTTGAAGAAGCGAAAAGAACAAAAGAAGTCATGAAGTCTCAAATAATGAAGAAATAAGAAGAGATTAAGAACCTTGAAGAAGAAGTTGTCACATTGAGAAGTAAAATCGTCAAGCTCAACGAGAACGTTGAAGAGACAAAAACATCCACATCATTTATAGAGAATGAAGAGAAGCACTCAAGGTTGCTATAAAATAAGAATGAAGAAAATAGAAAGAGTTATGCAGAAGTACTCAAAGGAAGGAATCATGGTCAACCAGAATCTAAGAAAACTATTGAAGATACATCTTCAAGAAGACCATTCATGTTCAAGCCACAAAGAATATTCAATCATGATCATGATCAGTTAAGGAAGAAATTTAGAAGGACTACACCACAAAGAAGATCATTCACTCCTAGGTATGCAAATTTATTTTATGGTCATTGTTTTTATTGTACTAATTTTGGACACAATGTTGCAAATTGCAGGGATTATAAAAGAAATGTTCAAGCAAGAAGTGCATATGTGGCCCCACGTAGCATTGAATGTTACAAATGTCATACTATGGACACGTAGTTAGTGATTGTAGAAGCATGGTCGATACTTCCATGAAAGAGAATACTGATATTTGATATAAGAAAGTATGGATAAGAAAACACGAAGAAAAGGTGAACAAAGACCAGGTCCCAGATATCGCAAGATTGGCAATAAAACAAGATGAAGAAAATTCTACAAAGAAAAAGAAAGATGTCAGATACATAAAGGTTTGGAAAATAACTGAAAGAAAAGAAGGACAAGTAAATAAGGAACATGTTAAAGAGATTGTACTTTCAGGCATTGTAGTGAAAGATGAATCCAAATACAAAAAGAAAGAAGTTAGAGCTCAGAGAGATGATGAATCTACCAATGAATATGATGATGAATACACATCAGAGTAGGAATTGTTCTGATCCATCCAACTTAGAGACTCCCAGGTAATATGAATATTAGATAGGGGGAGTCTATGCGATAGTTGTGACAGACCAAAGAACCATCCTTCGAGCAGCTTGCGGAGTTAGAGAAGACAAATCCAGAATAGTCAGTTAGAATAAGTACAATTTGATGGATTAATCAAGACTTCATGATAGTATAGTGATAAATGGGTCAACATTAAGGACAATTGCACAATTAGAGTCTTGGACATCATGGACAAGAACATGGATTCATAGATTGGTTCAAAGAGTGGTTCAGAGACAAAGGAACATTATCATAATGGATTATAATTACATAGAAAATGGCTCGAACAATGCTAATGGATTCCAAATTGACAGATATTTTTTGGACACATGCAGTGCATACAACAATTCACATTCAAAACAAAGTAATGCTCAGAAACAACAATGAAAAAACTCTCTGCGAATTATGGAAAGGAAGCACAGACACCAACCTCTACATCAAGATAACTCAAGGCAGTATTTTATTAATTGAAATTTATGTTGATGATATTATTTTTGGAAGTACTAATGACAAGTTAAGCCAAATATTTGCAAAGGATATGCAGAATGAATTTGAAATGTCATTACTTGGAGAACTATCCTTCTTTATGGGTATTCAGATATGTCAAAGAAACCAAGGAATTTTTATTTCTGAAACTAAGTATATCAGAGAAATGCTAAAGAGGTTCAGAATGGAAGATTGCAAAACCAGTTACCACTCCTATGAAAACCAGTTGCAAGTTGAGAAAAGATGATGATTCAAATTCTACAGACTAGAGGAAATACAGGTCAATGATTGGTATCTTACTATTTGTGACAACATCTAGACCAAATGTAATGCAAGTACTTGGACAGGTGGCATGATTTCAAGCAGCACCAAAGGAATCACATATCTTAGTAGTAAAGAGGATTTTAAGATATCTCAAAGGAAAAAAAGAGTTTGGATTATGGTATCCAAAAGGAAAGGATCTATCACTTATTGCCTACAAAGATGCATATTAGGCAGGTTGCATTGATGACCGACGAAGCACTAGTGGAGAAACGTTCTACTTAGATATACAAGTTGAGTATGATGAGCCCATTCCAATCTATTGTGATAATACAAGCGCCATCAGTATCTCAAAGAACTCGATGATGCACTCCAAGAAGAAACACATTCCAATAAAGTATCACTTTCTACAGAAAGCAGAGAAGAACATCAGAGTTGAATATGCGGGCACAAAATAACAAGTGGAAAACATCTTTACAAAACCGCTTCCAAGGGAAGCCTTTGAGTATTTTCGCCAGAGAGTCGGAGTAATTTCTACTCCAAAATGAATGCTTTTGAATGCTTATCTTATATGTCTTAGATTTACATGAGGAAGCACCATAAAGAGGACATTTCAAGATGGGGGATCAGTTTCAGAAAGATTTCAGTCAGGGTGGTTGGACGGGGCAAGGACATGTGGTTGTAGCCACATTCTGGTTGTAGTTGAAGAACATAGGGGGTTGTAGCCTCCTTCTGGTTGTAGCCAGATAATTGGGGAGTTGGAGCTTCCCTCAGGTTGTATCCTGAGAAACTAGGGGGTTGGAGCCTCCTTCCAATTGCAGCTGGAAAACAAAGGAAGTTGGTGCTTCCAATGAATGTAATTCTTAAAGACATATAAGAAAAAAAATTATGTGGTTTTCTCCCACTTTGGGTTTCCACGTAAAACATTGGTGTATTGTGTATGTGTGTGATTGCTCATTTGTTCATTGTTTATTTACTCTGCAACTATTGGATGATAACTCTACATTGATATAACACTTGCATTTTATGGTGAAAAATGATTAAATTGCTCTATTACTGATTCACCCCCCTCTCAGTAATCCAACAGTAGTGTGGGTGATATAATATATAACATAAAATAAGACTAAGTGTTGAAGAAGTGAAGTGAAGTATGGGAAAATTAGAGGAGAGAAGAATGGAGGGGTGAATAAATTTGAAACAAAACTAAGTATAGAAGAGAGGAGTGGAGCATGGCCGGTGTGGTGAGTGAACCCGCCATGCTATAATAAGAAGAAAGATCATGGGTCATGGGTCTGGGAAGATTCAAGAAAAACATGGGTTATGAACCCGAAAATTTAGATGTATTTCTAGGAAATTAGCTTTGTTCCACATGGAAGAAGCGTCTTTTTTCGTTTAAATGAAAACTTGGGTATCTTGAGCATACAAAATTAGTTTTTGTATAGAGTCATCTACATTAAGTTCAGTTCATATTGTATCTCAATGGAACATTCTATAAATTTTACAATTCTCCCCTTCTTGGCCTTGTAGTACTCAACTTGTTTCTCCAAAATCTCTATCGTGTTCTTGTACTCATCCAAATAATTTTTTATGTTGAGAAAATTAAACTAGTTGGCTTTAGTTGTTGCAACCCCAACATAAGTGATTGTTATAGGATTTGTTTTATCCACTTCCAACATTGTAGTTTTTGTGGTTTCCACTACATCCTTATCAACAATGATCTTCCTCCTCTTGTGTGTTTTGTGGACTATTTACTTTTTCTTTCTGTTAAATGTGAATAATTATAAAAGAGCTACTTCAATGGTCAGTGAGTCTTATTCCATAAATTTCTATAGGCTTGGACCCATAGAATATGGTATTCGATTTCCCATAAGCCTTATAGTAGATATTGTTGGCTTAATAGGTTTCTATTCCATTAGTGGTCCATCGCCACTGTCTCCTTTGACATTTTTCTCCTCTGGTTTATTCTTCTCCTCTTATTCAGTTTTTTTTCTTTGTCTTGGCCTCTATTTCTATATTTATTTTCCTCTTGTCTTCTTCATCTAATCTTCTTTTCTCAACTTCCTCTTCTTCATGATTGTTCTTCGTTCTTCTTCAAACCATTTTTTTAGCTTCATTCCATTCTCTTCTTTTTTTTGGATTCCTCTTCTGCTGACATTTTCTTCTCTTCCTCTATTGCTTTTTATTTTTCTTATTCTTTTGTAGTTATTCTAGCTCATTCTTCTTCTTGTGTAGTTGATCTAGCTCTTGCTTCTTCTTTTGCAACTTTTTCTTATGGATATTTATTCATCGTTTCCCCTTCAATCCTTTTGTTTTGTTCCTCTTCCTTAATTCCTTTATTTCTATCAATTTCCCTTCTGGTTTGGCCTTGTGACTTGTCTTTTCTCCTTTTTTCTTCCTCAACTTCTAAAAGTTATTGGGACTGAATTTTCATTTCTTCATAAGAAAGTGATATTTCCTTCACTTTCTCAACAATATTATATTCATGGGAATATGTAAAAGAGAATGTTGCATAGGTATGATTATTCTCTACTATCTGCATTGGGTCATGCATATGAAACCTTTCCTTATCAAATTCATAATGATAATATTTCCCCTCTTCCACTCTTTGCCTATATTGAATTAGTTATCCCATATAGTACTATGTACATAGGATATGAAGGGCATAACTTATTTTTTTCTCATGGGCTATGTAGGCATTGAATCCATGTATATTTGTTTGATATGCAATCTCACTGAGAAAAAACTTGTTTGGCACATGAATAGGTAGAGTATGGGGATTCTTAATTGCTCCATAGATCTTGATGTATGTGGAATTTTCATCCAAGTATGATCTTTCATGTATTATGGGGAGTCTTAATTTCTTCATAGATCTTGATATAGGTGGAATTTTCATCCAAGTACGATATTTAACCTATTGCAAGAATTGGATGGATTCTTTAGAAAGCCTTGGGAATTTTTTGTAGAAATAAATTTATAAAGGGGAGCAAAGAATCTTTCACAAATTTGTGCATAATAGCTCATATACTTCTTCTCCCATAGGATATGACAAAACACCTAAAGATGAGAATAGCCTATATTTTAGTTCAAATTCATCCATGGGAAAGCATTAGAAGGACATAGAGAATATAAGAGGTATGAATTCATATAGAGTTATGCATGCAAATTTGGCACATGTGACATGATACTTGGCCCTTAAAATGGCATTAGTCAAAGTGTGAGATAATATGGAATCCCAACTTAATACCTTATCTTCTTTAGCTATAGTGTGTCTAAGAGGTACTTATGATTATTTTAGATGCATGGATCCCTTCTCCCCATATAACCTTCTCACTATAGCCATTGCATACATGAATGGTTCTCTAATATTTGTGTTATGATATAATCCATTATCCATGGACTTGCATTTTCTACCCTCCTCATACCATTCGCTAATTATTTTATGATAATTCTTTGTGCAAGGGATTTCTCTTACCCACTTAGGATTCATATACATATTCACTCAAGGAAACTCGTAGTATACCTCAATATTACCAAGGAGGAATGAGGCAATCCATGTGCCCTCATTATTGATTATTTTCTTTTCATCAACATTGGTATGATATATGATCTTTCAGATCATTTCGACACAAGGGAGTACAACTATCTTAGTCACAAAATTATGAAAATGAGATATTATAATTCTCTATACAACATTCACCTCCTACTATTTTTCCTTAGTTTGGTTAGAAGAAGTTGGGACTCTGATCTCCTCCTTAACCAAACAAAAAAAAATTCCATATTGGTGGGCCTATGTGACTTGAAGTATCTACATAAATATGTAGTGTTGATTATTTTTTCTCAATATCCATGCTAGTATTTTTTTCCTTCCCTTCATTCCTCTAACCCTTAGGAGCCATGTAAAGAGTTTTGTAATTCACCCATTTCCAACAATAAAACAAGTTAATGAAGTTATAAAGTCAAATAATTAGACAATACCAATACAAATAAGAGAGCTTTAATTCCCCTGGGTAAAATGAACTTCAAAGCTGATGCTTTATCCTTGGGTAGTGGTATAAGACAATCATTACTAAGACAAAATAGGGAAACACCTTGATTTCAACATCATTTCATTCAAAAGTATTAGCGGGTGCAAGGTCCTACAATCACTGTGTTTTCCTGGGGAAGATGAAGTCAAATTGTGAGTGCTTATTTGAACAAAGGAGTAGTTTTAAACATAAATGTCAACATCATAGTAATGGACATTTGAATGGAACAAAGCTTGTATTGATTCAAATTTCAAGGGTTCAAAATAATCAAAATGACATGTACATGGGGAGGAGTAAAAGTTCTAATGTAGAACATGGATGGATTCTCTTTTGAATGTTACAAAATTTGTGATGAGGCTTATCTAATGGCTCAACATTGCGAAACAAATAATCCAATTTGAAATAAAATGCAGAACAATCCCTTATTTACAATAACACATGTACACTTACTCAATTAATGGCTTTGATTTTATAGATAACTTTGAAACTCAACTAAATCTTTGGTATCTCAATGGGAATGAGGTTGATAACCTCTATATCTTTCATGCTTTTGAATGGAAAGAACTCATTTCTTTGAACTCTCTACTTTCTCAATTTTGATCTCTAAGTGCTAAGATAATGTGGATCGGTTTGGAAGTAATGGATGTAAATAGGTGCATGGACACACATATTGGTGTTTAAAATTTGAACATGGGAGAATGCCTATATTAATTCAAACATATATTTACTAGGACCATATTTTAAATTTGAATGGATCGCAAAGATATGGTAATTCTTTCAAAATATTATGCAATCAAGGAGACTTTATTGCAATATTCAAAAGTGAGTTTAGACTTGATGAACCATCGGGTGCATTTGAAAGGTGCACATTGTGAATTTGAACAATCGCCCAATAAGCCATCAAGGACATTTGAAAGTTATGCATATGAAGTTCTAAGGTGGCCCAATACATTATCAAGTCACTTCAAAATTTTAAAACACACATTTGAAATGAATCTTGATGAAATATTGGGAGGCTTCAAAAAAAGGCATATTTAAAAGGTAAATTAGGCCCAATGAAGAATCAATAAGTTCCTAACAAATGAATCTTTATGAGCTATCATCCATCTAAAAAATTGTGATCACTATAATAGATAATTGGAGACCAATGAACCATCAAAGTCTTTCAAATACAAGGAAATCTATCCAATATTACAAGGCAAGAGAACACTCAACCATATGGGTGATTTAGCTTAAGGACCCATAGAGTCCTGGATAAATATCAATACCATAAACCACTCCCAAGTCTCTCACACTCTCGCATGCTCCTAAAGGGCCTCCTTCACCTCTAAAATATATGAGAGAGTGAAAGGAGAATAATTCCCATGATGCATGTGGGATAAAACCTTTTTACAAGATAGTGAGTTATTGAATAATGATATTACAAAATGCCATAGACATGTACATGAGTCCACTAGGAAATAATTAACACCTTATAACATCCTCAATATTTGGTCTAACATCTTTTGAATCACTTAAATAGGATTATCATGCCATTTCTGAAGATGTTGATTCATATTTCAAACTTGTTTGATTTTTAGTGCATCAACCCCTTTTCAAGATACATATTGATCATGTTTTAAAAGGACTTAATGGTTTATTAGCCCTCTTTTCATCTTGACCATGGGTATCTTTTGAAAAGTTCTATAGGATAGTATTTAGCCTTCAAATACTACATTTTTTTATTCACCTTGATATTTCATTGAATCAAAAGATTTAGTATTTGATTCAATGAAATATCAAAGTGAATCAAAAGATGTAGTATTTGATTCAATGAACCATCAAAGTGAATCAAAAGATGTAGTATTTGAAGGCTAAATACTATCCTATAGAAATTTTCAAAAGATACCCATGGTCAAGATGAAAAGAGGGCTAATAAACCATTAGGTCCTTTTAAAACATGATCAATATGTATCTTGAAAAGGGCCTGATGCACTAAATCAAACAAGTTTGAAATATGAATCAACATCTTCAGAAATGGCTTGATAAGCCTATTTAAGTGATTCAAAAGATGTTAGACCAAATATTTAGGATGTTAGAAGGTGTTAATGATTTCCTAGTGGTCTCATGTACATGTCTATGGCATTTTGTAATGTCATTATTCAATAAATCACTATTTTGTAAAAAGGTTTTATCCCACATGCATCATGGGAATTATTCTCCTTTCACTCTCTCATATCTTTTAGAGGTGAAGGAGTCCCTTTAGGAGCACATGAGAGTTTGAGAGACTTGGGAGTGGTTTATGGTATTGATATTTAGCCAGGACTCTATGGGTCCTTAAGCTAAATCATCCATATGGTTGAGTGTTCTCTTGCCTTGTAATATTGGATAGATTTCCTAAAAAATAGAAGACCAACTTCTAGGGATGTTTCCCCACATTGGGGTTTTACCACGTAAACACTTGTCTCTTGTCTCTCTATTTATTGCGTTTTTATTTACTAATTCAATATGATGCTTGACATAGGTGATAAAACTGGTTATATTCCTTGGAGTATGTTATTACATATTTTCCTGATCTAGCATGGTATCAATTCTTTAATTCTCCCAATCACATGTCTATGGATGTGTTTTGCTCAGATCTACAACAATTTCTTCGTTTGAGGGGATGATTTATCCTTTTTGTACAATGATTTATATATTGAATGGTGAATATGTCTATTGAGGGCTTGATTTTGTAATTGGAGGGTCAATTTCTCTGTGTTGAAGGACCTGGTTGTTAGTCAATTTGCATTGGTTCTTGACGGTAGCAAGTGTCTTCTCCTTGCACCTTATTGAGGACCTTGTTGCTTGTATTTTTGCATTGGTTATTGATGGTAGCAAGTGTCTTCTCCTTGAACCTTATTGAGGATCTAGTTTCAACTTATGGATGGTTTTCTACACTATTCCTCTTAGCAGCTTATTCTTGACATCGACAAAGTTTACATCTATCTTTGTCAATTATTCAGGATTAGTGAAGTTGTCATTAAGGGGGAATGTAATGTAATTACATCTTTATCTTCATATTACAACCATCATGTAATGGTTGTCTAGTGGCCACATTTACTATTGTATAGCCTATCATTATGAGGAATTTGTACACATAATGAGGCATCTTCCACATTTAATGTTGTATAACCTATCATTCTAAGGCATTTGTACACACAATAAGGCATACTTGGGAGTGGTTTATGGTATTGATCTTTAGATAGCACCCCATGGGTCCTTAGGCTAGATCATCCATATGGTTGAGTGTTCACTTGCCTTGTAAAATTGGATAATTTTCTTGAGGAATAGAAGACCAACTTTTGTGGATGTTTCCCCACATTGGGGTTTTACCATGTAAACACGTTTCTCTTTTCTCTCTCTTTTCTTGCATTCCAATTTACTGATTTAATCTTATGATTGAAATAGGTGATTAGACTGGTTAGATTCCTTGGAGTATTTTATTGCATATTTTCATGATCTAACATGGTATCGAAGATCTAACAAAGGAAGCTTTGATAAATTATTGGGTGGAATTCAAAGAATATGCCAAAGGGGATCTTTGAAAAGCACCCAATGAAGGTTCAAGTAAAATTGAAAGGTGTTTCTATAAATTATTGAAAAAGGACCAATTCATGCCGATGTCCTTTCATCCTTTTGAACATTTGAAGATAGAAAGGCCCTATGATATATCATTAATTTTCAAGATATGTCACTTTTCAAAGATGAGAAACCACTTGATGAAATGCATTAGGGCCCTTCAAAAGATATAAACTTTGAAAGTTAAAATAAATCCAATGGGATGTCAAAAATAGGTTGGGCCATTCTAAAACATTAAGAACTTATGTTAAAAAACACCATGATAGAGTGACACGCGATCTTGAAAGAAGTAACTTTTGAAGGTAATAAAGGTTCAATGAAATATCAAATTCCAGTTTAATATTTATAAATAGGCAAGTTCAAAAGATACATAATCGTGCATTGAGATACTTTTAAAATTAATATTTCAAAAAGAAAATGAAACCTCGATACATCTATTGGAATTAGGGATATACTTCATCAAGATAAGGCTCAAAAGTTCACTAGGTTTACTCTAATCACTCATGCAAAAGCTAAAAAATCCATTTGAAGGAAAACCTTCATTCAACAT
Organism: Picea engelmannii; assembly: GCA_009831015.1. Taxonomy (NCBI): domain Eukaryota; kingdom Viridiplantae; phylum Streptophyta; class Pinopsida; order Pinales; family Pinaceae; genus Picea; species Picea engelmannii. The sequence continues at coordinate 281,585 of ML792650.1, read as the reverse complement.
AATAGAAGATAGAGATTTCCCAACAATGACCCAACATATTCAAATAGGAAAGTAACAGAAAATAAAAAGGCTACTCATGAGATGAAGTGTAGGATGAATAGTTCAATACCTTAAGAAAATAATGTCAGGGGAGGGGGTCGGGTTGGGTCATGGGGGTGGAGGTGGGGGTGGGGGTGGGGTCCCCAAGTCTAATGACTTGGGACTTGTTAAGGACTCAATGGTGGAAATCATGTCTAGGATAATTTATGATCTAGGGTAAAACCAATTTTTTTAACATGGTATCAAAGAGGTCACATCTTACCCTGCATTATTGAGTGATTCTCCCATGATGAACATTGCGTTCTTTTGAGTCAGTTTGGAATGGCTCTCTGCAGTTGTCATTTTTCACTAATACTTTGGACATTTCTTGTACATGGGACTATTGGGTTACCTCTCTGTCATTGTTGTCTTGATTAGTGGTGTTTCTCTGCATGCTTTATTTGGCTTATTTGTGGCCTTACCTAAGCTTATTCAACCTTGTTTTCTCCAACTGCTTGGTTTTGAATTTTTGGATCTCATCCCCAAGTTATTTTTATAGGTTAGAGGTTCCCCTATTTTTTCCATTCATTTGGCCACTTTGAATTTTAGGAACCTTTGTTGCGTTGAAAGGAGAGGATCTACCCCTTGTTGTGGTATCTCCCTTCTATGGCTTTCATTTCTACAAGAAATTTTGGGCAACTCTATTTCTATAACCTTCACTAGTTCAATGTTCTTTTATCACCGGTGCTTCCCATAGTTTACACATTTCCTTCACATGGATCTCTCATTTCACGTTTTTTGGCTCCAAGATGAGAATATGCACACCAATCTTAAAAGGAATTCCTTGAATCCATTCATTAGTGATTATTGGAGTAGCGTGTTGCCCAATCTCAAGTTTCTTGTACTAATTAAAAGAGGATGTTGTTGTATATTGAGATCCCATGCATATGGAGGAGTGTGTATGTATTGAACAAGGAGAATCCCTTAGTGAATCTCTTCATCTAGATATAGAGTGTCGATCTCTAGCAACAAACACATTGAGCAGTTTGGGGTCCCCAAGTCTAAAGATTTGGGACTTTTTGAGGACTCAATGTGTGGAAATCATGTCTAGGAAAAATTATGATCTAGGGTAAAACCCAAAATTTTAACATGGTATCGAAGTAGTCACATCCTACCATGCATTGTTGAGGGATTCTCCCACAATGAACATTGTATTATTTTGAGTCATTTTGGAATGACTCTCTGTGGATGCCATTTTTCACTAAGATTTTGGTCATTTCTTGTATGCGGGACTATTGTGTTACCTCTATCATTGTTGGATTTATTAGTGGTGTTTCTCTCCATGCTTTCTATGGATTATCTATGGCCTTACCTATGATCTTATTCAACCTTGTTTGTTCCAACTACTTGTTTTTGGAGTTTCTGGTCTCATCCCTAAGCTCTTATTATAGGTTAGAGGCACCCCTATTTTTACCATCCATTTGGTCACTTTAAATTGCAAGCACCTATATTGCGTTGAAAGGAGAGGATATACCCCTTGTTGTGGTAGCTCCCTTCGGTGGATTTCTTTTCTAATAATAAGAAATTTTAGGTAGCTCTATTTCTATAACTTTCATTGGTTTATTGTTCTTTATTACTAGTGATTCCCATGGTTTACACCTTTCTTTTGCATGGATCTCTCTTTTCATTCGTTTTGGATCCAACATGATAATATGCACACCAATCTTAAAATGCATTCCTTGAACCCATTCATCAATGATTATTGGAGTGGTGTGTTTCCCAAACTCAAGTTTCTCGCACTAATTAAAAGAGGGCGTTGTTAGATATTGACATTTCATGCATATGGAGGAGTGTGTATGTATTGAACAAAGGAGGAGAAGCCCTTGGTGAATCTCTTCATCTAGATCTAGAGTGTTGATGTTTAGAAGAAAATACACTAAGTGATTTAGGAGTGACAACTCTATAACCTACAACAATTTTTTCTACTACCATGGCTAATGTCAACTAGTCGTTGTTGGCTTTTGATCGATTTACCCAAGGAATCAACTCCCCATTGGATTAATTTCTTTTGCAGATCAATTTGCACATAGTGGCCAATAAAATTATCCTTCAGAAATTGATGGATGCATTGGATTTTCTCAAGGCATGTCGAATTATTGTACTAAGTCAAACATTTTTCTCCTATGAGTAACCCCCACCAGATCATTGGTGTTGGTGTTGTTGGAGAAATTGAAAAGCAAAGGTGACCTCCTCAGCATTTGTGAGCATCTCTCTTAATGAAACCTCTTTCCTAGGTGCATTTTTCTATTGACACCGTGTTGATTGACTCTTTATTCCAGCAACGCTTGGATTAACCAAGTCACATCAATATTTGTATGTGCAATTGTTTATGTAGTTTGAGTTGGATTTGAATTAAATTTGGCCTTCGATTTTTCTCCGATTAGCACATTACACACTCAAAATATTTTTCCATGAAATTCTTCCTTACAATTGAGGACTAACCTTGCTTCAAATATTTCATGTATTTGATATGTAAGTATTAAAATGAGGCATGCATTTGAGTTGGGTTATCAGTCTTGTTTCTTTTGGAGAATGTAAGTGTAGTTTATGTCACTTGTTCAATGGTAGAAACAATGTGTGTCAAAAGTCCATAGAAAGAATTTTGGGCTCTTTGTAAAAGAACTAGTTCGTCATGTTGTAGCACATCTTTATTTAATGATATTCTTGAGTGTCATTATTTCCTAGAGGGCAGTTAGGGCACAACATTGGTAGGTGGATTTTACATGGAAGGTTAAGTTTCCTCCATTTCCCTTATTGTTGGTGAAATATCCTTGACCAAATCCTCTAGGTGCTTTCTTGGGTGTGACCATTACACTGGCATCCTCTCCCACTAGGAGTGGTCACCACTCTTCCATGTGGTGTGTGGCTCATTTAGTTGCAAGCCCAAGCCCCTTTCATGTGACCCTATTTTTTATCTTTGTATTTATTATTGGGGTCTTCTTGGCCAATT
>ML792650.1:230901-278457 GCA_009831015.1 Picea engelmannii | reverse complement strand
TTCTTCTTTTGCAACTTTTTCTTATGGATATTTATTCATCGTTTCCCCTTCAATCCTTTTGTTTTGTTCCTCTTCCTTAATTCCTTTATTTCTATCAATTTCCCTTCTGGTTTGGCCTTGTGACTTGTCTTTTCTCCTTTTTTCTTCCTCAACTTCTAAAAGTTATTGGGACTGAATTTTCATTTCTTCATAAGAAAGTGATATTTCCTTCACTTTCTCAACAATATTATATTCATGGGAATATGTAAAAGAGAATGTTGCATAGGTATGATTATTCTCTACTATCTGCATTGGGTCATGCATATGAAACCTTTCCTTATCAAATTCATAATGATAATATTTCCCCTCTTCCACTCTTTGCCTATATTGAATTAGTTATCCCATATAGTACTATGTACATAGGATATGAAGGGCATAACTTATTTTTTTCTCATGGGCTATGTAGGCATTGAATCCATGTATATTTGTTTGATATGCAATCTCACTGAGAAAAAACTTGTTTGGCACATGAATAGGTAGAGTATGGGGATTCTTAATTGCTCCATAGATCTTGATGTATGTGGAATTTTCATCCAAGTATGATCTTTCATGTATTATGGGGAGTCTTAATTTCTTCATAGATCTTGATATAGGTGGAATTTTCATCCAAGTACGATATTTAACCTATTGCAAGAATTGGATGGATTCTTTAGAAAGCCTTGGGAATTTTTTGTAGAAATAAATTTATAAAGGGGAGCAAAGAATCTTTCACAAATTTGTGCATAATAGCTCATATACTTCTTCTCCCATAGGATATGACAAAACACCTAAAGATGAGAATAGCCTATATTTTAGTTCAAATTCATCCATGGGAAAGCATTAGAAGGACATAGAGAATATAAGAGGTATGAATTCATATAGAGTTATGCATGCAAATTTGGCACATGTGACATGATACTTGGCCCTTAAAATGGCATTAGTCAAAGTGTGAGATAATATGGAATCCCAACTTAATACCTTATCTTCTTTAGCTATAGTGTGTCTAAGAGGTACTTATGATTATTTTAGATGCATGGATCCCTTCTCCCCATATAACCTTCTCACTATAGCCATTGCATACATGAATGGTTCTCTAATATTTGTGTTATGATATAATCCATTATCCATGGACTTGCATTTTCTACCCTCCTCATACCATTCGCTAATTATTTTATGATAATTCTTTGTGCAAGGGATTTCTCTTACCCACTTAGGATTCATATACATATTCACTCAAGGAAACTCGTAGTATACCTCAATATTACCAAGGAGGAATGAGGCAATCCATGTGCCCTCATTATTGATTATTTTCTTTTCATCAACATTGGTATGATATATGATCTTTCAGATCATTTCGACACAAGGGAGTACAACTATCTTAGTCACAAAATTATGAAAATGAGATATTATAATTCTCTATACAACATTCACCTCCTACTATTTTTCCTTAGTTTGGTTAGAAGAAGTTGGGACTCTGATCTCCTCCTTAACCAAACAAAAAAAAATTCCATATTGGTGGGCCTATGTGACTTGAAGTATCTACATAAATATGTAGTGTTGATTATTTTTTCTCAATATCCATGCTAGTATTTTTTTCCTTCCCTTCATTCCTCTAACCCTTAGGAGCCATGTAAAGAGTTTTGTAATTCACCCATTTCCAACAATAAAACAAGTTAATGAAGTTATAAAGTCAAATAATTAGACAATACCAATACAAATAAGAGAGCTTTAATTCCCCTGGGTAAAATGAACTTCAAAGCTGATGCTTTATCCTTGGGTAGTGGTATAAGACAATCATTACTAAGACAAAATAGGGAAACACCTTGATTTCAACATCATTTCATTCAAAAGTATTAGCGGGTGCAAGGTCCTACAATCACTGTGTTTTCCTGGGGAAGATGAAGTCAAATTGTGAGTGCTTATTTGAACAAAGGAGTAGTTTTAAACATAAATGTCAACATCATAGTAATGGACATTTGAATGGAACAAAGCTTGTATTGATTCAAATTTCAAGGGTTCAAAATAATCAAAATGACATGTACATGGGGAGGAGTAAAAGTTCTAATGTAGAACATGGATGGATTCTCTTTTGAATGTTACAAAATTTGTGATGAGGCTTATCTAATGGCTCAACATTGCGAAACAAATAATCCAATTTGAAATAAAATGCAGAACAATCCCTTATTTACAATAACACATGTACACTTACTCAATTAATGGCTTTGATTTTATAGATAACTTTGAAACTCAACTAAATCTTTGGTATCTCAATGGGAATGAGGTTGATAACCTCTATATCTTTCATGCTTTTGAATGGAAAGAACTCATTTCTTTGAACTCTCTACTTTCTCAATTTTGATCTCTAAGTGCTAAGATAATGTGGATCGGTTTGGAAGTAATGGATGTAAATAGGTGCATGGACACACATATTGGTGTTTAAAATTTGAACATGGGAGAATGCCTATATTAATTCAAACATATATTTACTAGGACCATATTTTAAATTTGAATGGATCGCAAAGATATGGTAATTCTTTCAAAATATTATGCAATCAAGGAGACTTTATTGCAATATTCAAAAGTGAGTTTAGACTTGATGAACCATCGGGTGCATTTGAAAGGTGCACATTGTGAATTTGAACAATCGCCCAATAAGCCATCAAGGACATTTGAAAGTTATGCATATGAAGTTCTAAGGTGGCCCAATACATTATCAAGTCACTTCAAAATTTTAAAACACACATTTGAAATGAATCTTGATGAAATATTGGGAGGCTTCAAAAAAAGGCATATTTAAAAGGTAAATTAGGCCCAATGAAGAATCAATAAGTTCCTAACAAATGAATCTTTATGAGCTATCATCCATCTAAAAAATTGTGATCACTATAATAGATAATTGGAGACCAATGAACCATCAAAGTCTTTCAAATACAAGGAAATCTATCCAATATTACAAGGCAAGAGAACACTCAACCATATGGGTGATTTAGCTTAAGGACCCATAGAGTCCTGGATAAATATCAATACCATAAACCACTCCCAAGTCTCTCACACTCTCGCATGCTCCTAAAGGGCCTCCTTCACCTCTAAAATATATGAGAGAGTGAAAGGAGAATAATTCCCATGATGCATGTGGGATAAAACCTTTTTACAAGATAGTGAGTTATTGAATAATGATATTACAAAATGCCATAGACATGTACATGAGTCCACTAGGAAATAATTAACACCTTATAACATCCTCAATATTTGGTCTAACATCTTTTGAATCACTTAAATAGGATTATCATGCCATTTCTGAAGATGTTGATTCATATTTCAAACTTGTTTGATTTTTAGTGCATCAACCCCTTTTCAAGATACATATTGATCATGTTTTAAAAGGACTTAATGGTTTATTAGCCCTCTTTTCATCTTGACCATGGGTATCTTTTGAAAAGTTCTATAGGATAGTATTTAGCCTTCAAATACTACATTTTTTTATTCACCTTGATATTTCATTGAATCAAAAGATTTAGTATTTGATTCAATGAAATATCAAAGTGAATCAAAAGATGTAGTATTTGATTCAATGAACCATCAAAGTGAATCAAAAGATGTAGTATTTGAAGGCTAAATACTATCCTATAGAAATTTTCAAAAGATACCCATGGTCAAGATGAAAAGAGGGCTAATAAACCATTAGGTCCTTTTAAAACATGATCAATATGTATCTTGAAAAGGGCCTGATGCACTAAATCAAACAAGTTTGAAATATGAATCAACATCTTCAGAAATGGCTTGATAAGCCTATTTAAGTGATTCAAAAGATGTTAGACCAAATATTTAGGATGTTAGAAGGTGTTAATGATTTCCTAGTGGTCTCATGTACATGTCTATGGCATTTTGTAATGTCATTATTCAATAAATCACTATTTTGTAAAAAGGTTTTATCCCACATGCATCATGGGAATTATTCTCCTTTCACTCTCTCATATCTTTTAGAGGTGAAGGAGTCCCTTTAGGAGCACATGAGAGTTTGAGAGACTTGGGAGTGGTTTATGGTATTGATATTTAGCCAGGACTCTATGGGTCCTTAAGCTAAATCATCCATATGGTTGAGTGTTCTCTTGCCTTGTAATATTGGATAGATTTCCTAAAAAATAGAAGACCAACTTCTAGGGATGTTTCCCCACATTGGGGTTTTACCACGTAAACACTTGTCTCTTGTCTCTCTATTTATTGCGTTTTTATTTACTAATTCAATATGATGCTTGACATAGGTGATAAAACTGGTTATATTCCTTGGAGTATGTTATTACATATTTTCCTGATCTAGCATGGTATCAATTCTTTAATTCTCCCAATCACATGTCTATGGATGTGTTTTGCTCAGATCTACAACAATTTCTTCGTTTGAGGGGATGATTTATCCTTTTTGTACAATGATTTATATATTGAATGGTGAATATGTCTATTGAGGGCTTGATTTTGTAATTGGAGGGTCAATTTCTCTGTGTTGAAGGACCTGGTTGTTAGTCAATTTGCATTGGTTCTTGACGGTAGCAAGTGTCTTCTCCTTGCACCTTATTGAGGACCTTGTTGCTTGTATTTTTGCATTGGTTATTGATGGTAGCAAGTGTCTTCTCCTTGAACCTTATTGAGGATCTAGTTTCAACTTATGGATGGTTTTCTACACTATTCCTCTTAGCAGCTTATTCTTGACATCGACAAAGTTTACATCTATCTTTGTCAATTATTCAGGATTAGTGAAGTTGTCATTAAGGGGGAATGTAATGTAATTACATCTTTATCTTCATATTACAACCATCATGTAATGGTTGTCTAGTGGCCACATTTACTATTGTATAGCCTATCATTATGAGGAATTTGTACACATAATGAGGCATCTTCCACATTTAATGTTGTATAACCTATCATTCTAAGGCATTTGTACACACAATAAGGCATACTTGGGAGTGGTTTATGGTATTGATCTTTAGATAGCACCCCATGGGTCCTTAGGCTAGATCATCCATATGGTTGAGTGTTCACTTGCCTTGTAAAATTGGATAATTTTCTTGAGGAATAGAAGACCAACTTTTGTGGATGTTTCCCCACATTGGGGTTTTACCATGTAAACACGTTTCTCTTTTCTCTCTCTTTTCTTGCATTCCAATTTACTGATTTAATCTTATGATTGAAATAGGTGATTAGACTGGTTAGATTCCTTGGAGTATTTTATTGCATATTTTCATGATCTAACATGGTATCGAAGATCTAACAAAGGAAGCTTTGATAAATTATTGGGTGGAATTCAAAGAATATGCCAAAGGGGATCTTTGAAAAGCACCCAATGAAGGTTCAAGTAAAATTGAAAGGTGTTTCTATAAATTATTGAAAAAGGACCAATTCATGCCGATGTCCTTTCATCCTTTTGAACATTTGAAGATAGAAAGGCCCTATGATATATCATTAATTTTCAAGATATGTCACTTTTCAAAGATGAGAAACCACTTGATGAAATGCATTAGGGCCCTTCAAAAGATATAAACTTTGAAAGTTAAAATAAATCCAATGGGATGTCAAAAATAGGTTGGGCCATTCTAAAACATTAAGAACTTATGTTAAAAAACACCATGATAGAGTGACACGCGATCTTGAAAGAAGTAACTTTTGAAGGTAATAAAGGTTCAATGAAATATCAAATTCCAGTTTAATATTTATAAATAGGCAAGTTCAAAAGATACATAATCGTGCATTGAGATACTTTTAAAATTAATATTTCAAAAAGAAAATGAAACCTCGATACATCTATTGGAATTAGGGATATACTTCATCAAGATAAGGCTCAAAAGTTCACTAGGTTTACTCTAATCACTCATGCAAAAGCTAAAAAATCCATTTGAAGGAAAACCTTCATTCAACATAATAGAAGATAGAGATTTCCCAACAATGACCCAACATATTCAAATAGGAAAGTAACAGAAAATAAAAAGGCTACTCATGAGATGAAGTGTAGGATGAATAGTTCAATACCTTAAGAAAATAATGTCAGGGGAGGGGGTCGGGTTGGGTCATGGGGGTGGAGGTGGGGGTGGGGGTGGGGTCCCCAAGTCTAATGACTTGGGACTTGTTAAGGACTCAATGGTGGAAATCATGTCTAGGATAATTTATGATCTAGGGTAAAACCAATTTTTTTAACATGGTATCAAAGAGGTCACATCTTACCCTGCATTATTGAGTGATTCTCCCATGATGAACATTGCGTTCTTTTGAGTCAGTTTGGAATGGCTCTCTGCAGTTGTCATTTTTCACTAATACTTTGGACATTTCTTGTACATGGGACTATTGGGTTACCTCTCTGTCATTGTTGTCTTGATTAGTGGTGTTTCTCTGCATGCTTTATTTGGCTTATTTGTGGCCTTACCTAAGCTTATTCAACCTTGTTTTCTCCAACTGCTTGGTTTTGAATTTTTGGATCTCATCCCCAAGTTATTTTTATAGGTTAGAGGTTCCCCTATTTTTTCCATTCATTTGGCCACTTTGAATTTTAGGAACCTTTGTTGCGTTGAAAGGAGAGGATCTACCCCTTGTTGTGGTATCTCCCTTCTATGGCTTTCATTTCTACAAGAAATTTTGGGCAACTCTATTTCTATAACCTTCACTAGTTCAATGTTCTTTTATCACCGGTGCTTCCCATAGTTTACACATTTCCTTCACATGGATCTCTCATTTCACGTTTTTTGGCTCCAAGATGAGAATATGCACACCAATCTTAAAAGGAATTCCTTGAATCCATTCATTAGTGATTATTGGAGTAGCGTGTTGCCCAATCTCAAGTTTCTTGTACTAATTAAAAGAGGATGTTGTTGTATATTGAGATCCCATGCATATGGAGGAGTGTGTATGTATTGAACAAGGAGAATCCCTTAGTGAATCTCTTCATCTAGATATAGAGTGTCGATCTCTAGCAACAAACACATTGAGCAGTTTGGGGTCCCCAAGTCTAAAGATTTGGGACTTTTTGAGGACTCAATGTGTGGAAATCATGTCTAGGAAAAATTATGATCTAGGGTAAAACCCAAAATTTTAACATGGTATCGAAGTAGTCACATCCTACCATGCATTGTTGAGGGATTCTCCCACAATGAACATTGTATTATTTTGAGTCATTTTGGAATGACTCTCTGTGGATGCCATTTTTCACTAAGATTTTGGTCATTTCTTGTATGCGGGACTATTGTGTTACCTCTATCATTGTTGGATTTATTAGTGGTGTTTCTCTCCATGCTTTCTATGGATTATCTATGGCCTTACCTATGATCTTATTCAACCTTGTTTGTTCCAACTACTTGTTTTTGGAGTTTCTGGTCTCATCCCTAAGCTCTTATTATAGGTTAGAGGCACCCCTATTTTTACCATCCATTTGGTCACTTTAAATTGCAAGCACCTATATTGCGTTGAAAGGAGAGGATATACCCCTTGTTGTGGTAGCTCCCTTCGGTGGATTTCTTTTCTAATAATAAGAAATTTTAGGTAGCTCTATTTCTATAACTTTCATTGGTTTATTGTTCTTTATTACTAGTGATTCCCATGGTTTACACCTTTCTTTTGCATGGATCTCTCTTTTCATTCGTTTTGGATCCAACATGATAATATGCACACCAATCTTAAAATGCATTCCTTGAACCCATTCATCAATGATTATTGGAGTGGTGTGTTTCCCAAACTCAAGTTTCTCGCACTAATTAAAAGAGGGCGTTGTTAGATATTGACATTTCATGCATATGGAGGAGTGTGTATGTATTGAACAAAGGAGGAGAAGCCCTTGGTGAATCTCTTCATCTAGATCTAGAGTGTTGATGTTTAGAAGAAAATACACTAAGTGATTTAGGAGTGACAACTCTATAACCTACAACAATTTTTTCTACTACCATGGCTAATGTCAACTAGTCGTTGTTGGCTTTTGATCGATTTACCCAAGGAATCAACTCCCCATTGGATTAATTTCTTTTGCAGATCAATTTGCACATAGTGGCCAATAAAATTATCCTTCAGAAATTGATGGATGCATTGGATTTTCTCAAGGCATGTCGAATTATTGTACTAAGTCAAACATTTTTCTCCTATGAGTAACCCCCACCAGATCATTGGTGTTGGTGTTGTTGGAGAAATTGAAAAGCAAAGGTGACCTCCTCAGCATTTGTGAGCATCTCTCTTAATGAAACCTCTTTCCTAGGTGCATTTTTCTATTGACACCGTGTTGATTGACTCTTTATTCCAGCAACGCTTGGATTAACCAAGTCACATCAATATTTGTATGTGCAATTGTTTATGTAGTTTGAGTTGGATTTGAATTAAATTTGGCCTTCGATTTTTCTCCGATTAGCACATTACACACTCAAAATATTTTTCCATGAAATTCTTCCTTACAATTGAGGACTAACCTTGCTTCAAATATTTCATGTATTTGATATGTAAGTATTAAAATGAGGCATGCATTTGAGTTGGGTTATCAGTCTTGTTTCTTTTGGAGAATGTAAGTGTAGTTTATGTCACTTGTTCAATGGTAGAAACAATGTGTGTCAAAAGTCCATAGAAAGAATTTTGGGCTCTTTGTAAAAGAACTAGTTCGTCATGTTGTAGCACATCTTTATTTAATGATATTCTTGAGTGTCATTATTTCCTAGAGGGCAGTTAGGGCACAACATTGGTAGGTGGATTTTACATGGAAGGTTAAGTTTCCTCCATTTCCCTTATTGTTGGTGAAATATCCTTGACCAAATCCTCTAGGTGCTTTCTTGGGTGTGACCATTACACTGGCATCCTCTCCCACTAGGAGTGGTCACCACTCTTCCATGTGGTGTGTGGCTCATTTAGTTGCAAGCCCAAGCCCCTTTCATGTGACCCTATTTTTTATCTTTGTATTTATTATTGGGGTCTTCTTGGCCAATTTTGTATTTTGGTTGAGCTCTTTATTTATTGTTGGGGTCTTCTATCTAATTATGTATTGTGGGGCCATTAGAAAGTGATTTGTGCATAATTGGGGAGACCAAAGGGCTCAATTACTTTGGGTATTGTTTTCAGCCCCAACAAAAAAAATAGTTATCAACTTAATGAGAACTGTGACTTCAAAATGAGAACTTTGGTGAAAAAAACTCATCTATTTGTGTTAAAAACACCAAAATCAACCCTCGTTTCAAAACACAGTGCTACTCGTAGCACCCCTTTTTCCAGAGTGGTTAAAATTGCGACTTGTTTGAAATCATTTCCTTGACAACCAATACCATTGTAGAAATTTGACCCTCAAATCGGAAAATGATGTTCTCAGTAGCACCTTTTTTTTTTAAATGAAAAATGCCCTTATTTAATGGAAATACACATTTTTTAAATGAAAACACAATTTTTAATGAAAAAAAAACCTTTTTATTTTTATAAAAAAACACCCCTTTATTTTTATAAAAAACACAATTTTTTTAAAAAGATTTAAAAATAAAATTAAAAACATAATTAAATTTAAAAAACCAAAAAAAAGAAACATAAAACATTAAAAACAAAAAAAACAATTATTTAAAAACCCAATAAATCAAAATTGAAAATCAAAATTAAAATATATATCACTAAACTTGAAAAAAAAAAAAAAACTACACTTAAAAACAAATTTTAAAATAGAAAACATTTAAAAAAACAAATTCAAAATTTAAAAACACAGATAAAAAACTTAAAACAAACGGGAGAATTAAAAAGAAAAATATTAATTAAAGAAAATTAAACATTAAACAAACAAAAACTTAAAAAAATAAAAATTTAAAAACACGTGCATTAATGTGTGAAAAAAAGTGTAGAGGGGTGGGAAATTGGGGAGAGTGATGTTGGACATTGCCCCTTCCCCTTACATTGTTTTTTACTTCAAAAACAATGCAAGGAGAGGAGTGATGTTGGGCATCACCCTTTTCACTTTGTAAAATATTAAATGAGGTGGGAAAAGGGGAGGACGATGTGCCTTCCCCCTTTCCCACCCTTCCACTCTTTTTTTCATATGTTTATACACACATTTTTTAATTTTAATTTTTAAATTTTCATTTTTCTAGTTTTTGTTTGTGAATCACCCATCTCTCTTTGCATTGACTTTGAAATCAAAACCAATGCAAAAGAGGGAGGAGGATGCCCAACATCGCCCTCGCCCCTTTCTCCTCCACACTTTTTTTTTTTTTTTTTAATTCTTATTTAATTCTTATGCATGTGTTTTTTTAATTCTTATTTTTAAATTTTTTTTAGTTTTTTGTTTGTTTAATGTTTGATTTCTTTCCATCAATATTTTTCTATTTTCGTTTTTTATTTTTATTTTCTTTTATGTTTTTATTTTTTAAGTTTTGTTTTTTAAATTTTGAATTTGTTTTTTAATGTTTATTTAATTCTTATGCCTATGTTTTTTTAATTCTTATTTTTAAATTTTCCTTTTTAGTTTTTGTTTGTTTAATGTTTGATTTTTTCAAGCAATATTTTTTTATTTTCGTTTTTCGTTTTTTATTTTCTTTCATGTTTGTGTATTTTTAATTTTTGTTTTTTAAATTTTGAATTTGTTTTTTTAGTTTTTGTTTGTTTAATGTTTGATTTTTTCAAGCAATATTTTTTTATTTTCGTTTTTCGTTTTTTATTTTCTTTCATGTTTGTGTATTTTTAATTTTTGTTTTTTAAATTTTGAATTTGTTTTTTAATGTTTTCTATTATAAAGTTTGTTTTTAAAGTGTTTTTTGCGTTTTTTTTTAATTATGTTTTCAAATTTAGTTATTTATATGTTAATTTTGTTTTTCAATTTTTATTCAATGTTTTTTTTTTTTAATTATTTTTTTGTTTTTAATGCTTTAGATTAATTTATTTATTTTTATATTAAATGAGAATGTTGTATTTTTATTAAAAAAAAAAAAAATGTGTTTTTCATTTTAAAAGTGTATATTTTCATTAAATAAGATGATTTTTATTTTTTATAAAAGTTTTTTTATTAAAAAAATGAGTTTTTTCTTTAAAAACATTTCTTTTTAAAAGAAATTAAATAGAAAAATGTGGTTTTTTTTTAAACAAAAATAAATATCTATGTGGAGTTTTTTTTTCAATTTATATTTTTTAATGTAAATTTAAAAAATCAAATAAAATATCTTTTTCGATTTACAAGCCAATTTGAAGTTCTTTGTTTGTGACAATACTAGTGATGGTCACTATTTTAATTAAGTTGTAATTTTAACTCAAAAAATAAATGGGTGCTACCCATAACATCACTTTTCTATTTGAGGGTCAATTTTCTGTAATGATATTGGTTTTTAAGGCAATGATTTCAAGCATGATGCAATTTTAACCACTCTGCAAAAAAGAGGTGCTACCGGTCACACCATTTTTTAAAAGAGGGGTAAAAATAGTCACTAAGTGTGACCTCTAAAAAAATAGAACTTTGGAGAGTTCTCATTAAGTTGGTAACTTTGTTACAATTTCATCTTCATGTGAAGGACACTTAAATTTTATTTTGTTAGTCTTATTATAATGTATTTTTTTCTAATATTTTGTGCTCTCATGAAGTCATGGAATTCTTTTTTCCATTGCATTTCGTTGGAGCCTTTGTTTTGTCGAGAATAGTTAGTTGGCTTTTCAATGAGTGGTTTAATTGGATTTGAAATTGAGGGTTAACCTTTCTTCAGATCTATCATGTAATTGATATGTAAGAAGTAAGATGAGGCATGCATTTGAGTTAAGTTATCAGTCTTGTTGCTTTTGGAGAATCCAAGTGTAGTGTATGTCACTTGTTCAATGGTAGAAACAACATGTGTCAAAAGTCCATAGAAAGAATTGTGGGCTCTTTGTAGAAGAAATAGTTCGTCATGGTGTAGCACATCATTATTCAATGATATTCTTGAGCGTCATTACTTATCATAGGGTAGTTAGGGCACACTATTAGTAGGTGTAGTTTACCACAGAAGGTTAAGTTTCCTCCATTTCCCTTATTGTTGGTGAAATGTCCTCGACCAACTCCTCTAGGTGTTTTCTTGGGTGTGCTCATTCCAATGGCATCCTCTCCCACCAAGAGTGGTCACCAATCTTCCATGTGTTGTGTGGCTCATTTAGTTGCAGGCCCATGCCCCTTTCATGTGATCATATGTTTTAGCTCTCTATTTCTTATTAGGGTCTTCTTGGCCAATTATGTATTGTGCTTGAGCTCTTTATTTCTCATTGGGTTCTTTTAGCCAATTATGTATTGTGTGGGGCCATTGGCAAGTGATTTGTGCATAATTGGGGAGACCAAAGGGCTCCATTCCCTTGGGGATTTTCTTCACCCCCCACACAATTTCATCTTCATGTGAAGAAGGTTTAATTTTTCTTTTGTCGGTCTAGTCATATTCTATTTTTTTCCAACCTATTGTACTCTCATGAGGTCTTGGCATTATTTTTTTCATTGTGTTTCAATGGAGCCTTTGTTTTGTAGAGAATAGTTAGTTAGCTTTCTAATGATTGGTTTCATGGAACCTTCTATAGCCTCCTTGCAATATTTTTTCTTCGAGGATGGAAACCTCTTATCTTTAACATTTTTTAATCCATCATAGTCAAATGTTTTCCATACAATTTTAGCACACAAGCTCCAATTCTAATTCTATCAAAGCCAGTATGTAGAGAGTTTATTTGTCTTTCCACTATGTGCTTCATTATTTTGGAAAATTATTTTATTTACTCATGTTTTTATTGGGTACCTTATTAGGTATTTGTTGTCAAGACCTATTTTTTTGGAATTGTCTCCTACATTTTATTTTATCTTTTGGTTAGAACTCTTTCTACAAAATTGGGCATGTTGTCCAAGTAGTGAATTCATAAAAGTGGTGCAATATTTTGTTTAGTTTCTTCACCTTGTGACATTGTGATTGGGTGGTTTCATCTACTAATTTCACCATCTCCATCACCAACATAGTGGATACATGCTATACATTTTCCTAACCCACTCATCCTTGCAAGAGGTTCTATAGTTGGTCTCATTTTATTTATTTATTTATTTATTATTATTATTATTATTATTTATTTATTTTTTGGGGGGGGGTTTGGCTCAATAAGAACTTTAATGTTCAATTGATTGGCCTACATTTTCATTTCATTTCATGTGTATTATTGTTCTTTAGCACAATAATTCTAAATATTAATTATTCCCTTATACTTGGCTACCTCATCCATCCTTGATCTCAGGACCCATATTGAGGATTGTTGTTTGTGATGACCTTTATTTTTTGTGCATCTCTTTCTGCAACAATAGACATGTCCCAATAGTAGATTTTGGGCCACGTGTGTAGATGTTTTCATAGTGTCACCAATCATTTTCTTCCATAGTCACACACATCCTTGACTTATGACCTTATGGAGCTAGCCACTTTGGAGTGTTTCTTTCTTGGGGTGATCAACAACATCATCACTTATAGGTCATACCTCCTTCTTTTTCCATCATATGTGACATTCATTATCATCACCTATGTCCACCCAATTCAACATTATGGGGGGATGGGGTGCAATGTTTCCTTAGATGATTCTTTATGATTCACCATTATTTTTGAGATCGAATTTTCTTCAAAGTGAGGCTTATATAGAGAATCAATTCCTATTTTAACTTGGTGACTATAGAGGTCAATTACTCATGCACTCAGATGAGATAAATTGAAATCCATAGGGATACTCATTTTTTTTTTTTTACATGAGTACCTAATCAGACCTTTGTATTAGGACTCATTTGAGAGGATCAATATCCATTTTACTCTTCCCTAAATTGCACTTAGTTGTGGGGATGTGTTGCTATATTTACACCTTTATGTTAAGTTTACTTATATAAGATGCATTTTTACTATCGTTATTATGCATATGCATATTTTAAATAAGTATGTGCACATCATGTGCACCTTTTGACTCATCTAATTAGATAAGCCATCATGATAGTTGTATGTTTTTAATACATTTAGGTGAGACAACACCTTAAGTGGCACCTCCACCTTCACTTGTATCTATGTGCATTTAATGTATTCCTATCCCAAAATTATTATAAATATGGGATGTTTATTACTCATTGTTCTTAAAGTGAAAAAACATGAGAAACTCATTATTAATAATATTTTCAATTTATGTGGAATCCCAAAATTATTATAAATATGGGATGTTTATTACTCATTGTTGTTAAAGTGAAAAAAACATGAGAAACTCATTATTAATAATATTTTCAATTTATGTGGAAATTATATATATGCTACCTTATGATATATGGTAAAACCCAAATTTTTAACATTCATATCATATGGAACTTGAAACTATTGACATTGACTTATCATATGGATCATAAGGTGCATAATGGAGTTTGTTGTTGGGACACATATTATCGCTATGGAGGTAGATAATATAAACATGAAAGTTAAGCACACATAGGAAGTGCATGAAATCAAAATGCATGGATACAATGGAAACACATGATTATGATTCTTCACAAAAGTTGTTGTTTGTTTTTATATAAATAGACTCTAAAATATTAACAATATGCATGAAAGAGCATAATATTTTTGTATAGATTTATGCCATATAAATATCAAATCTTATGAAACACACTTATATTGTCCAAATAAAACCAAGTTTCGTACATAGACAATTGAAGGCATTCCTTTAAGTTATTTTATTAGAGGTTGGGAGGATCTCTAGTTTAAAAATTTATAACATGATGTAGTACTCCTTTTTTTCCAATAGAAAATTTTCCCAATTATATTAGTAAATATAATTTGGTTACATCATCAAATCCATGACTAGGAATCGATCTAGAAGACAGACAGTCCCAAAATAGAGAAGCAAGGGAAACTCATTCTCTTCTACAAATTGATCACATGTGTCGGAACCAAAAAGGATTTGTAATAGATCATCAAAAAGACAAAACTAGTACAAAATAGGAGGGAGAAAAATTCCTACGAGATACACTTTAATAGCTAGTAGATAAGTACCAAGTTATCTAAAACAAAACTTCCAACTGAAAGAACATAGGACTTAGTATAGACTAAGAAATTGCTTGGAGCCTTCAACCCCATTAGCCCACTGGTAAAAGGTGATCCAACCTTATGGTTCCCTCAATGACAACTTTGAAAGATGATCAAATTCAACATTATGTTCGCTGTAGATTTGCTTGAAGATGAGGTCAATAAAGGATTTAATTAAATCCTTTATTCTAGACTTCCATCCCTCAATAGTACTTGATTGAAGTCTACCTCTATTGGAAAGCCAATCAATCACTACTTTTGAATCGCCTAGGACTTGGAGTCTGTGGAAAGACAGATGTAAATCCAACTTGAGTGTTGCCCATAATCCCATTAACTCATCTCTAGTATTTGTGCCTCTCCCACAATTAAAAACCCATTTATAAACTGTTAATTCTGGTGTTTTGAAGACTTCACCAGCCCCACATTTTTTGCCATCCAGTTGGGAAGCTCCATCAAACCAAGTTGTGGTAATAACCCTTTTTGAAGAAATCATAATAGAACGCAAAGGGGTAGACCTTTGGGGTTTTAAATCTCTATTATGAGGGCCTAAAGTTTTATAAACCACTGAGTGGATTGATGGATTTTTATCCTCGAAAATTGATGAGTTCATCTCTAACCAAATAAACCAACAGATGTGTGCAACAATCACTGTAGGAACATAATTTTATTCCACCCAGTTTTTAAAACACCCATTCAGGGTATTCCCATTCTAGCAGTTTTTAAAGCTCTGAATCGTGGCCAATCTCTCCCACAAAGAAATTGCAAAGAAGAAATGAATGAAGAGGTGATTGATGTTTTCAATCTCTTTAAGATAGATATGACACCGAGATGGTCCTTCCCAACCTCTAAATTTTAGATTTTCCTAGGTTAAGATCTTATTCTCCGCTGCCAACCAAATGAAACATTTTATTTTGAGTTGCAGGTCCCATTTCCATACAGGTTTTCTCCGCCCTATTACTTTTGTTAATCCATGTGTAGAAAGAAAAACCTGATAAGTATTCTTTACATTGAGGATTCCTAAGTTATCACCTCCGGTCCACAAAAGTTCATCTTCTATGTCTTGGAGATAGGCACCTGAGTCGATAAGGGCCCTCTGAAATTGATTCTATCCATCTTATAAAGCACCTGAAAGGCCTAAATCGGTACTATATGGTGCAAACCCCACCCCCCTTCATGGTTGCACGACCTCCTAGTATAGGATCATTTTCAAACACCTAAGTCAGATTGACTCTTTGGCTCCCTACTGGAACCCGACAAACTCTATCACATGTCCTTCCTTTCTTCAAAGTGTGGGTCCTCCTAACCCTGCAGCTCTCTTCTTGGCCCTTCGAAGAAAGTTGGCGGTGAAACTTACCTCTCTGTGCCAGCCCTTTCTATCACGTGACCTCAGGATGTGTCCCGGGGCTCAACCATAACAAGCGCTTCGAGATTCGGGCTTCATCTCTTTCCACGAAAACCAACTCTTACGTTCCCAAACTCTAAATCGACGAACTCAAACATGCAAGGATCAACAGTCCTCATCCCTCCTTTAGATCGAAGGCTATGATCTATTCGGACATCGGCCTTCGAGAGTCTCTCGATACCCTTCTTCGATATCTTCCGGAGTGCTACTCCTTCAAAATGTGTGGATCGCTTCCATGCATCCCTTCTAGATCCAATGGTCTGGATTCAAAGCGCTCTTCGGGACTTCGCGAAGATCTCTATTTTCTATTGGAAAACCTTCTGAATATCTAACTCCTAGATCTCTCAATATTCTTACACCTGTCTCCTCCCAATGATGGATGATTTCACGGTCTTTGGGACTTCATCAAGTCCTCTACCTTATTGCACACTTAACGCAATTTTTTCTCGAGACTTCGACTATTCTCGGCCTTTCCTCTGCACTCCTTGCAAAGTTATGTGTTGGTTCTTTCTAAGACTTTTATCAGATTGAAAGCTTTGAGGTTCTCCTTTTCTTCTATGTACTTTAGTGGAATTTCTCGTGCCCTCCTGGCAACTTAACACCATTCCTCCTGAACTTGTAAGATGAACTTAGTATCCTCGATGCACTCCTTGCACTCGGCTAATATTTTTTACGGCTTCTCCCTAAGCCCTTCCATAAGTCTTAAGGAATATCTTTTCCTTTGTCAATGCGCTCTTTCAAATCCTTCCGTCCTCAGAGTGTTCAACAAACCCGGGGTTATCTTAAGGATTCCAACACTTAAAAATGTGTTTCTCTTGTATTTTCTCATACTTTCTCTATTCACTCATGGTAGAGTGTTACAGAGTATTTAATAACTCTGTGTTTTGTTTCCTCCTACACAGTGTTTCTTTCCAAGGTACCCAACCACCTTGAAATTTCCTTTTGAGTCTGTGAATTATCTTAGTGTGCCCTCCTGGCAGCTTCTCTTCTAACTCGTCCAAGTTCAGACACGCACTCCTTGCGTCAGCTCATGGATTTTCCACCCTCTATCGTGCACTCCTTGCACTTATCCTTGAGAATCGGACTTAATCCAACACACTCGAAGATAGAAAATTATAATTCTATCCTTGTAAACGATTTATAACATACATCTACAACATGCATGCATATGAATGACATTCATGACAAAATATCCATTACACAGAAATTGGAAAACATGAAAAACTATTATTTTCTATTAATTGTGGAATGTCCATTACAATTATGTGATTCCAGACTACAACTGAGTCTCGGCTCTCAACTCTCCTATGACTACCTCCTATATATGTCTGCAATTCCCTCTCTACTGGAAACAATACAAGAGTTTATACAAGAGGGGCTAGATGAGCTTCCCTCCAAACTAAGCTAGTGGTGTCTAATCACCATTCAAAACACCTGTCTAATGGGCATATTACAATGATGGTGATCTGATCCGAATTGGATGCAGATCCCTCCTACCGACAACCACTTAATGGCGACCTTATCTCCATCATGTGTGAAGGAACAACTTGGCTCTTCCAACCTGTCAGCATTAATTTCCTTGATCACGCTTCAGATTCTTGAAGGAAAAATGAGAGGGCGTTGCCTCTCCCTTCCTTGAATGCGCACCACTCGTGCTAATCAACTGGCGCATGCTGAGGTAGAGAAATGATCCTGCATCACTAAAGAACCACAAGGAGGAAGAGTGATGGTCCATGAGCCTCCTCGCCTGCAAGAGAGAGGTGATGTTGTGTTTTTTTAATTCAGATATAAGAGTTAAAGAGATGAAAGACTTATCACCCATTCCTAAGATCATGTCTCTACCAAGATAAATGAGATGACCCGAACCCGACGACGAGCTTAACCAATGTGTGATCAAATGGATTGATTTCAATATACCTTTCCAAAATCTGGAAGCCGTATTTAGGTGGAAAGTAGGATATTTGAACCAGTTTTTAACCATAGTATGGGGAAGGTACTTATCAATAACCACTTTATGACAAATACCATCACACATCAAAACACGCCAGAGAGAATTTGCAGCTAAGGCCTTGTTGAAATCAAAAATATTCTGCAGACCCCATCCTCCATATTTCTTTGGAAGTGTGAGAAGTTCCCACTTGTAGAGATGAAAGTGTTTTGATTCACTATTTCCTTTCGAAAGAAAATTGAACATAATTTTTCTCAGATTTTTTAAAATAGTATAAGGGTTGGTCTCTAGAGACATCCAGTACAACGATTGGATTTCTACCACATAATTCAATAAGGTAAGGTGCCCTCCCAAAGATAGCCACCTGTAGAACAAATTTCCAATCTTCTTTTCCACTTTATGTAGCATTCAGTTCCAATCTTCAACACGCTGCAACCCATTTTTCAAGTGATAACCAAGATATATGAAACCAATAGAGAGATCAGAGAAAGTAAAAGGCATGAACATTCTGTATGGATCTAAATCCAGAGACGACAATCCTTCATGGAGGACCGAAGATTTTGGTTCATTAACCTTAATACCAGAAGTTGAACAAAACACTTTAATGATATTGTCGATCTCCCACCATTCACTTAAAGTAGAATTTGACATAATAATGACATCATCTACAAACAAAATATGAATAATTTAAATACTTCTGGAGACTTTTATACCAACCAACAAACCATCGATCTGACCCTCTTTTGGTGGAAGGATGAGACCTTCCATAACCAATATAAATAACAAAGGCGATAAAGGGAAACCTTGGTGGAGTCCTCTGCCACTTTTGAATAAATCAGTGGCCTCCCCATTTAATAAAACAACAAAAGATGAGGAAACAACAAAACTCAGAATCCAATTAGTCATATCAACACCTAGACCAATTTGGATTAAAATCATCCTTAAAAGATCCCAATTGATACAATTGTAGGCCTTCTAAAGATTCAATTTCATAACCATAGATTTTAAATTGTTTCCTTTTATACTATGGAGGCATTCATGTACCATCCCAATAGCATCCTAGATTCGACGGCCTTTTAGAAATCCCAGTGGCTCTTCTGAAAGTGATATGGACAATAATGGCTTTAACCTATTTGCTATGATCTTTGTGATAAATTTGTAACAAAGGTTGCATAAGGAAATAGGCCTATAATCCCCAAAATTTTGAGGCTTCTTTACTTTTGGGATTAAGGATAAAAAAGTTGAATTAAGACCACCAGAGATAATAACTTTTATTCTTGCTTCTTCCACCATTTCTAAAAGGTCCCCCCCTACCAGATCGAAGTAATGTATAAAAAACTCTATCGTCCAGCCATCGGGCCCTAGGCTCTTGTCACGCTTGAACATAGATAAAATCGCTTTAAGTTCACCCAAAAGAATCGGACTGTACAAGGCCTCTGCTTCATTTTCAGTGACAAACCTGGAGAAACGAATCACCACTTTAACTTGGTCACAAGTCAACGGAGGATCGTGTGCTTTGAAATATATATATATATATATATATATATATATACTTCTTCTTTAAGATCCTCTTGACCACTAAGAATAAAACCCATTTCGTCTCTGATTTCCCAGACAAATTTACGATTTCTCCTGAAATTGGCAAAGTTATGGAAATATTTGGTGTTTTGATCACCACTTTTGATCCATATGGCCCTACTCCCTTGTCTCCAGAATTCTTCCTTTTCCTTTACATACTTGTTTCTACTTTGTTCAATATTTTTTAGATATAAATCCTCCTCTATGGTTCTCGAACCTGCCAAAGAGTGCTGGAGAGTATTCATTATATCTTCTTCTAGCTTCAGTGTAAATGAGTTTTCTCTTATAGTGTGTAACTTTGCCCAAAGCTTTGTTTTGGATTTTAGTTCTTTAAGTTTCCAGACAATCCTTCTTTGTTTACCACGCTCACCAATGAATTTCAGATCTGTCCAGAGATTATGAACTATATCAGAGAAATCCTGATCTAACAACCATTGTGAGTTTAATTTGAAAGGGTATGCCTTAAACATAGGAGAAATTTCCAGCTGTAATAACACCGGAGCATGGACTGATACAAATGGATATTCCACCCATGACTTATAAAGACCAAGACTCGAAAGCAGATCTTCTGACACAAGGAACCTTTCCATCCTTTTCTCAATAACATCCAAACTAGATCGCCCATTCCTCCACGTTGGTACCACCTTCCCCGACTCAATATCAATAAGTTATTTGGTTTGGAAAAGGGCTTTAAAAAAACCGTCCAAGGACCCCACTATAGCCGATCCACCCTAGGTCTCACCCAATGATAAAGTTAAGTTTATATCCCCTGCAATAACTAGGTTTTTGATAGATGACAGTCGGGAATCAACAACTAGGTTCTAGAACCTTCTTTTCTCCAAACAAGGACCATAGATGTTAAGCAAAGCAATACCTCTTTTGCTATCTATACAAGATCCTATCAATAAAATTCCACCAACAGTGAGAAACATAACCATATTGTAAATGCTTGGATCCCATGAAGCCAATAGTCCACTAAAATTACCAAATGAATTAACCGCACAACAAACCCATTTCAGGCGAAAAACATGCATTAAAGCTCTTGATTTTTGAGTAGACACCAAATTTTCCTAAAGAAATACAATATCAGGTCGAGTTTTGTCCAATACACGTTGAAAGGAGGCTGATTTTAGGGTGCCTCTAGTCCCTCTAAGGTTTAGAGAAATAAAAATCATTAGTTTTCACAAGCTAGGGCCTTCATTTCTCTAAGTACCCCACTGTCAGTGGAAGGACGAGAATCAAGATCCAAGGAAGTCGAAACCGTTGATTTTTTTCGAGCCCTCCTCGTCTTTACAGGTGAGTAATCTATACCCAATCCACTAGACTAGGAAAACTCTTTCCCAACCCCTTCTGCAAGTGAACTGGAAGTACTAGTCTCCCCAACAAAATTACCAGGATCAATAACAGAATTACCAAGATATACAAGTAGCTAGACTGAGGAGTTAGGATCACAAATAAAGGGTAGTAAGGAATCCAAAACAACATGTAGGGTAGAATCATCTTCTTCTGGTTCATGGTAACTCGGGAGGGAAGGGGAGCCATCAAACGACGAGCTAGTTGGTAAGGGACTGTCCAAAGGAGTAGTAACTGACAAAACAACGGGAGGACCAAACTGGTGTAAAACATCAAAAGGATTTACCAGACAAGAAGGAAGAGTTTCACCACCCGAAGTACTAACTGACAAGATAGACTTGTCTTGTTGACTCCCTAACCCTAATTTAGAACAATTTTTTCAAGACAAAAGACACGTCTACAGTAGTATTCATATTTTTAAGCCAGTCCGATGCATCTAGAGCATCATTTTCTAACAGAGACAGTGTGGAATAAAGTGCAGGGAAAAGGATTCTCAACTTACCCGTCACTGTACCTGCCGAATCTGACATATCAAAATCTTCTTGAGGGAACTGGAAGGAGATAAGACCAATGTAACCAACACCCGGGGAAAAGTCTTATGTATTTCGGTGAAGTGCACAGTCTTCAGATTTTTCATCCTCCACTACTAAACCTTTGTAGTCTCGTCTCAGGTGACCAGTGCTCCAACAAAAACTGCACCTGAAGGGTAACCCTAAATAATTCAGATGTTGAAGAATCTGACGTCCTCTCCACTCAATATCCATGACTTTCGGAAGCCCAATATGTATATCCACTTCAACCAAGACTTTCCCGACTTTCCTATACGCTGTCGAGAGTGAGAACTCGTCAACCGAAATAAACATGCCCAAGGAGTTCCCAATTTCTTGCAGGGCTACTTCATTCCAAAAGTGCAATGGTAAACTAGGGAGAAGGACCCAAAGGTGTCTGTGTTAGAAGTATTTGATAACCAGGTCAAACACCACCCTCTAGTGTTTTAACCTAAAGCTACCTCCACCAATAACCAACTTACTGTTGAGTAAGAGTGAAGCATCGTTGGGTGAGTTACATAAAATGCCGAACCATCCTTTTGTTAAGGACAAAATCTCAGGAGTGTATCCTAGAAGAGGACGCTAGACCTTCTCAACCCAAATGGGGAGCGACATAGTACCCAGGTGATTATATGAGAGCCTCCCCACGAGACCGCATAAATCCAGCCTACAAGTCTCCTCGAGACCTACATCTGAACCCAACACCATCCTCTTCACTACCTTGTTCACCTTCCATAGTCAGTGACCACCCTCGGCAGGACCAAA
The DNA here is from genome assembly GCA_009831015.1 of Picea engelmannii. Taxonomy (NCBI): domain Eukaryota; kingdom Viridiplantae; phylum Streptophyta; class Pinopsida; order Pinales; family Pinaceae; genus Picea; species Picea engelmannii. The sequence goes on along the minus strand of ML792650.1, from coordinate 255,834 downwards.
GGGTTTCCTTTCTCTTCTTTGGGAGTCTGCAAATCCCGCTCCAATCAACTTCTCTCTCAATCCAGTTGCAGTGGTGTGCACTTCCACTACCAAGGGATTATCAGTTAAGCCTGGAAGGTAATCTGGAGGTGGAGGAGCACCGTTAGAGTTAATACTATGGGGGGGAGTGTCAGGGGAAGTCAGATCAATAGGGAGATAATTATGGGAGTTTGTACTAGTTCCCAGAGAATCCACTGAGGCGAAAATACCCTCCGCCTACCAAAATCCTTCATCCTCCACTCCCATGAGAGCTCTAATGTCAACATTAATAACCACCATCCTAGGCGGGGCCATGGGAAAACTACCTAGGCTCCACTAAACCGGTAAATGCTCAGACATTGTCGTATACCAGTTACCAAGAAGCCACCTAGGCTCCACTAAAGTCGTTCCTTAACTCCAACAACTGATCAAAACTAGTTTCCAAGAAAAACAATAAATGGAGGCTAGTAAATGTTAAGTTAATAACTAGAAACAAAACACCTGCACTCCACTAAAAAAACAAAAAAAAACTACATGGTAGTTCAAAATCCGTTGAAGTGAGGAGCCAGATAGAGAAATAAGGAAATCTAAAGAACTGCTAAATAACGAGCTAAAAAGACGGACAACTAAACTAAGTGAAGGTTTGTAAGCTACACCCACTGGTAACCCAGGAGCACTACAATGAGTGCATGGGTTCAGCCCTGGTTCCATGCTGGAATTCCCGCGCTTCCATGGATTCAAAATCACATTACTTCAAATAACTACTTCCATGTAGTATTCCTTATCATATATGCATTTCATTTTCTTCATGAAAACACATATTTTGTTTATATTTTCATATGATAGTACTAATCAATGAATATCCAATTAAAATAAAATAAAATAAATCTATCCAATTAAATTTTACAAAATTTAATACACACTATTTTGTTGAGCTAACACTATTGTAACATTGTTACAATATGTTTTTTCTTTAAGAAGACAAAACTACTTCCTTTAAGAAGAAAAAACTACACCATTCACTCGAGCATAACATCCAACTTTGAGGGGTTAGTGCCTCTCATTATGATTCTACATCCATGCATTTTGACTTTATTTTCTCTTGAACTATGGCAATAAAAGGGTTATGATACAAAATAATATTTGTTTAAACTACACCATTATGTTTCTTCTTATAAGAAGACAAAACTACACCATTCAGTTGAGCATAGCAGTCGGTGTTAGTGCCTCTCATTATGACTCTACACCCATGCATTTTGACTTTATTTTCCCTTGAACAAAGGCAATAAAGGGGTTATGAACAAAGGCAATAAAGGGGTTATGATACAAAATAATATTGAGAAACCATGCATTTGACTTTATTTTCCCTTGAACAAAGGCAATAAAGGGGTTATGATACAAAATAATATTTGTTTCTCAATATGGTGAAAATCGTGTAGGTATCATTACTTTCAATGGTGTTACAAAAAGGGAAAATTTGTCATTATGCTGCAAAGTGAGACGTGATTTTCTCATGGGTGAATCATTGTTGGAATCTATGTTTTTTTGTCGGTCAATGTAAGCAATCCACTAGGAGAGCTTTAAATTTCAAAAGGAAGGAAAGTTAGGGTTGATGTGAAAATATAAAGTTGAGAGCAATAATAATGGTTTATTACTCATCCTTTAGACTTTTACCAGATGTACTTCAGCATATGGAATAAAATATTTTTGTGATTCTAAGCATGTGCATTCATCATTTGATTTCAATTTTCTTCCTAAAAAGCAAAACCATAAAGCTTGTGAGTAGTTATGTTTTATTTTATAAATATTGGTATACTAAAAATTGACTATTTTTAAATTTGATTATAATGTATAAAATTTGTAACAAATAAAGTATAGAGTGGAATGAATATAAGATATGACAACAATTAGTTCAAGGTAGGATTTCAAAATGAAATGTATTTTCAAGAAGAAATTATTTTATTGTTATTGTAAATTTAACTATTTTCATAAATTAAATATATCTAAATCATATATATAAATATAATCAAGAATATTATATTTTAAATGTTGATATATTTATAATTATAAATTTGTAGATTGGAGATCAAGATGTTGAGAATCAAGATAACATTGAAAATAGTGTAAGACACCAAAGTGATGAACAAATGAGGTTTATAAGTGGTGTAGGAAATGAAAATAATTTAAACGATGAATGATGAATATAAAAAACTTTTATAATTTTTGTATTTTGGAATGTTTGTTGGAGCATAATTGTATATTTTTGTAAAACTCCGATATTTTGTTTATTGTAGACTTATTCTTTGATTTTGTATGTTAAGGATACTAAGCATTGTAAGAATTATATTCCGATCAAAAAATTATCCATTAATATGACAAAGTTTCTTATTCGTAAATAATACAATAGGTTTTCTTATTCTATTGCAGTGTTTTGGTAACATGTTATTTTGTCATGTTTTTGTAACATGTTATCTTAGCAATTAAATATATCCATGATTTATATTGTTACAATGGAAAAATAATCGATGTTAGACGTTGTGTCATTATGTTTATTCACTTAATTACACAAAATAATATCATTATAACAAGGACTTATTTTCGAGTCATTATTTGGCATTTTATAAAATCGACAAAGATAAAGAAGCTCCATTTTTAAACTTGAAAAATATTATATAGTGCACATAGAGTTGTGTCACCAAAACATAACATTGCTCTTACCACATATATATACACTAGTTTACTTTGGAACAATATGCACCAATTCATGTTATGTTTATAAACACATTAGAGCACTTTATATTACGATATGCATCGGTGCTCCTTACATTAATTTGCATGCTAGCATGCCTACAATGAATACCAATATCATTACAACTCAATATCCAGGTACTTACCACCACTTTGCAAGTGTGGCAGTGCACATAGATATATAACACTTTGGTGCACTTTGATAGATATTGCACTAGTGCTTTCATATCTATGGTGCATTTGTGCATACTCCTTTATAATGCATTAATGTGCCTTGACATAGAATACACTACTTGAAAAAATCCTCCATAAGAACATCTGCTTGCCAAAACATTTATGGTTATAAGTACACTTTGAAAATTCTTTATACCCTGTAGCATAAAAAAAAATTAAGAATTGTGCTCAATATTGTCACACTAAATACCTCCACTGAACCATGTTTTAGTTGCTATTCTATTTTCATAAATATTGTTTCACATTTAGTGTCTATTAATTATGTGATTTTTGTATCATTGTAAATTAGATCATTAATAGATAGAATTTAAGATTTTTTCAAATAAATTAGCATTTAATGGTTATCAATGATGCATTAATTGATAAAATTAGTCGTTGTATGTTGGATAACGGATATGTCAACTTGCCTTGATTTCCCCTATTTTCCCTAATTAAGAAAAAAATGTCTATTTATGAATTCCCCTCTTATGATTTGGTCCCTTTTATTATTATCGATCATAAAATAAAATGCATGCTAAGTAGGTCGTATTTCCACAAATTTCTCATCAATGATCATTCAATTGATTCTGGTTGTTGTTAATAGTTGAAATTTGGTTTCAGTAACCTGAATTTTCCCATTAGCCACAATTAAGGATATAAATATGGCTAATTGGAGATAAATTGTCCCAATTATCGTGTTCTTTTTTTCTTTTTTTCTTTTTTTAATAAGTAATTTCTCTCATATGAATTGGTTTATTAGACTTGATTGGGGGAAATAAGGTTAATTTGGTCCAAATAGCCCCAATTTCCTATATTTGCTCCAATTTCCCCTAATGATTTAGTTAATTAGGGATAATTTGGACCAACTACCCCTATTTTCCTTGATTCCCCTATACCCTAGCTCTAAAAAGGGTCCAAAAAATACTTTAGTGGAAATGAAATGCATGGAAAAATCAATCCCTTAGTGTAACTCCTTTCTAACAATTCTAGTGAAACTAACATCTTATCGATCTAAGATATAATTTGGTTTTTATCATGAACTGAAACTCGAGGACATAAACCATTCAAGGACACTAGCCAAAGCACTCCCATGGGAAAAAAATCAAACAAAATAGAATTGTATTCCACCAACTTCATCAAGTGTATTTTGTTATGCCTAATGCCAACACACTTTCCACCAACTCCTATGGCCATGATTTTCAAAATATGATAAGAAAATAGACTTCATTGGCAATGAAACATGTTGTATAAGGGCATCCCCAGTGATAATTTATTGTGACTAATCCAATGAAACTTATGTCCCATCAATATGGGGCCCAAAATCCCGAGTTGCAAATCCTATGTTAGAGCCATTTGGGGACACAAACTAATCTTCTCCCATGGGAAAAGGATAAAATAAATCATCATAATTTCCTGTTTTTAGTTCCAACAATTTCATTTTGGCACGCATGATGCCAACATACTATATATTGGATTTTATGGACACAACTTTTAAAGTTAACCCTTGAATGCAACTTTTTCACTAGGAAAAATATTTTCTCAAAAACTCGTTAAAAAAAATGCTTGCATGGTTGTGAAACATGCAAGAGATGGGTTCCCTTAATGTTATTCCATTGTGATACATACAACAAAATTGATGACACATGTCAATATGAGCCCCGGTTTGGTTTTTATTGAGAGTTGCAAGTTGCAATATGAATCCAATTAGGGGCATAGTTCAAAATGCTATAGTGGGAAAAAATCAATTAGAGAAAAATAATTGCATGTATTTTTGTGAACCTAATGTCAATGTTCTATATACTAACTTGTCAATGTTCTATATACTAACTTCTATGGTGAAAATTTTCCAAATTTGACCCCAAAATTCAATTTTTTAATGTCTTTCGTTGGGAAAAAAATAATAGAAGCTTTAGAAATGGAAGAAAAAATACTATATAGTGATAAAAAAATACATGGGAGAAGGGTCCCTATAGTGCTAATAATTTGTTAAGAGTTTAATTAAATTGAAAACTCGTCGAACTAAGGATTGGTTTTTTTTTATCATGAGTTTCAACTCATAGGATGGAGCTATATAGGGACATAGTGTGTGAGAGTGCTCTCAAGGGTAAAAGTATCAAATAGAGAAGAAAAATTGCAAATCATCAACTTTGATAAGTGTATTTTTGTTGTTTTCGGATTACTTTGGAGAAGATTATCATAAAGTTTTTTTGGATTACCCACAGTTGAAGTCATTTTGTCATCGACGTTTCAAATCCTGAAACTGGATTCATCTTCTGGACCGATCATCCTGAAGATGAATCCAATTTGAGGATTTGAAACATCGATTATGAAATGACTTCAACTATGGGTAATCCGGAAAACCTTTATGATAAGTGTATTTTTATGTTCCAATATTAACACATTGGTCACTGGATTTTCTTGTCATAATTTACTATAGTGACCCATTCTTATTTGACTATTGAGATAAACTAGACATTATTATTTGAGGGCATCAGTTTAGAAATACCTGATTTATTGATTGATATTATGATGAGGAAAATCAAACTTTTATTTATCTGATTGGGTTTAAACATTGATTACTTGGTTTTTTTTAAAGTTTAAAGAATAACTTAGATAATTTATATGTGCATTGATATGAAACATTTGATGGTATTGATTTATATGATTTGGATAAACTGAAATGAAAATGTTAGATACATTACAGTCCCCCAATTTCACTCTATAGCAGATCTATTTGATGCCTGGGAACAATGCTATCCTACAAAGATCCCCAGCAAATCATTCTGGCGGAAAGTCTGGAATGCCATTCCTAAATATGTTTGCTGGCAGATCTGGCTGACCCGGAATGATATGATTTTCAATGAAAAGCAGCAAGCCCCCTTTTTGGCAGCAGCAAAAGCCAAAKCCTTCCTCYTGGAAGYAGTTCAWCAAYAATATTTTTCCGATTGTGCCTTGMTGCTCCYTGAAGAAGAAAKGTGGTTGGGCCCCCTTTTGCCTCACCCTCGGAATCAGTTGTCAGCTCCTCAAGAAGTGAGCCCGGTGTGGAAAAAAAGAGACTCCGAAGCTACCATCCAAGAATGGTGGAGAAGTCAAAAAATCGCCACGATCTTCTTCGACGGAGCCTCTAAAGGCAATCCTGGGACATCAGGAGCAGGAGGAGTCATCTATGACTCGGACGGCTCAAGAAGGGACAGTTTTTGTTGGGGCATCGGGCAGAAAACCAACAATCAAGCAGAGATCCAAGCCCTGCTCAAAGCCTGCCAAATAGCCAGAGACAGAGGATATAAAGAATTCCAAGCTCTTGGAGACTCAGAGATTTTAATTAAAAATTTAAACACGGATAAATTGTTCACCAATGCAAGCCTCAACAAAACTCTAAACAGATTAAAGAGAATCCTGCTTGACTTTGACTCCTACAAATTCTACCACATCCTCAGAAACTTGAACAGCGAAGTAGATCTATTGGAGAACAAAGGATGCACTCTCGGGAAAGGGCAGCTTCTCCTAAATGAAGAAAGTTCAATTCATCCTTGTAATTCATGAGTAATCTGAACTCGGAATTAGTATAAGAATCAGAAACAGAAGCTTTGTAACGATGGCTACCATGGTGCATGGAAAAGGGCAGCAGCTTGCAAAAGAATGTAGAAGGCAGCAAAGCTTGAGAAATACAGCTGGAACAGAAGCTGAAACACAGTGTTGAATCACAGATGCTGGGACACAGAAGCTGAAATTAAGTGATGTTACATATGCTGAAACACAGTGCTGGAATAGTTGCTGAAACACAGTTTGTTACATTTGTTGAAACACAGTTTTATCATATATGTTGAAACACAGTTTTGTTAAATATGCTGAAACACAGCGTTGGAACAGATGTTGAAACTCAGTGTTGGAAATTATGTTGAAACAACGATGGATCTTATGTTGAAACAGTGATGCAACACACTTTGTAACTGAAATTGTGGCTCTGCCACCCCTCTAATAAAAACTATAACCATTTTCGTTAAAAAAAAAAATGTTAGATACATTAACTTGTAGATGATATTGATGTTTTTCTTCGTATGATAGGAAACCACCAGAGTGTATTGACATGGGATTACTTCAACATTATATTGGACTCCAGATTGAGTCGAAGAACCACAAAATTTATGTGATTATGTTATATTTTGATTTGGATTATGAAAATTATTGATGTGTTGATTGTACTATGTGAAGGAACAAGGAATATGCTCCTTGATCGATCTAGATATGGGTAATGGGATTGTATGGAAGTGTACTAAGTATAACTAGGAGAGGAGTAGTGTTCATATTTCCACCTACTAGCACTCCATTTTCTATGGTTTGAGTTGAAAAGATAGGGATTATTTTGCTCTGAGGTTGTGTGTTTCCATGAAGGGTAGATTGTGGAATCAGTCACTCATGAGCTATCACTCTGATCCTTATGCCAAGTTGTCAAATATTATTGTTTCCCTATGGTTTTTATGACTTTCCTCCCTTGGAAAGCCCCTACTTTCTAAGTTTGTCTCAATTTTCATGCATTTGAGGATGAAATATTTTAGTGTCCCTAATCATTGTGCACGAAGAAGAAGTGGAGTCCCGAAGTAGTCTTAAGTGGCTCAAGGATGGAGGAATCCAAAGGACAGTTATGAAAGGTGTCAACAGAGAATCAAGTATAACTTTGTGTAACGTTGTTCATTTAATTTAAAAGGAAGATATTTCTTCTTTCTCTCCCCCAAACTATGTGTTAATGTTCATTATTTGATCTCTTTCACTGTCTAGTTAGTTAAGTTAGTTATTGCAATCTTATTTCTATTGTCATTTTTTGGTTTGAGGAAGGATTCTTGGTTTCTTGTGTGCATATATGAAGATTAGATCCAAGCAAGGACAATTGGAGTAGGATCAACATGCGAGGTCTCTTCTCTGAGAATCCATTAGGACCAAAGTAGATCCTCATAACTTAATGGTAGTTATAGAAAATAGATTGTAGGATAATATTACAGATTGAAGTGTATTTTTCTTCTAATTCAATCTATTAGTAGTCCACGCTAGTTATAAGATAAATTCATCTACAACAGAATTGGTGACTCCACTAGCAAAAACTCCATGAGTTATTCTCATTAGGCTTTCTCTATTGTTTCTTGGGTTGTCTTAGGGTTCTTGGATAAATTTTACTATATTTTCCTAGCATACATTGCTTTAGTCTTGTTTTCAAGGTTTGTTTTGAGGGTTTTTATGAAGTTTTTGGCCCAATTATGAATCTGTACACATCGTTCCTATGAGAATAGAGAATTTACATGTTTGTTTCCTTCATAGAAAGCATGTGTGCGTATAGGTTTCTCTCTTAGAGAATGCATGTACATCCCAAGTCTCAAAACTTCATGAATTTTTCCCCTTTTTCCTTCCTCTTTTCAATATTTTTTTCTATTATGAGGGTTAGGGTCTCTTACCAATGAATTGTTTATTGGATTTAGTGCTTGTTTACATGCATTTAGGGTTCATTCGTAAAAAACAAAAAAAGGAAAAACATTTTCATTGTATTCCTCTTTTTCTTTCTTTTGCACATTTCCAGTCATCCTTGTTAGTTGCATTTCTCCATTAAATTGTTTTTTTAGTAAGATTCCATTGTCGTACTTTTAAAAGAGAAAATATAAAAAGAGCATTTTCTTTTGCATTGTGATTTTTGGTTGAAATTATGCATACTTTATGCTTGTTTGAAACTGAATACATTGAAGGATAAGTGTGAAGTTTTTATTTTCCAGTGTTTTTTAAATGTTCTTATTGCATGTGTCTTAAAAACATCATAAGTTCAATTGCCATTCTTTTGAGTAATTCAAAAGCCTTTAAAATCAATTTTTTATTTAAAATTAACTAGACTTTTTCTTGTTAGAAAAAACAATAGTCTAGTAGAGCCTTGGTGTAGGATTGGAGAGTAAATTCTCCAAGGTTGAGAAATAAAACTAGAACTTTACTAGCAAATGAAAAATCCATTAGTAAATAAGGATCACTTTCGAGGAAAGCACGTCTAACAAAAGTGTCAAGTACAAGGTCAAGCTAAGGGAGTGGAGTTGACATCCCATCTTCACTTGTTTGGTGGGATTGTTTCATGTTCAAGGGTTTTGGTTGAATTGGTATTCCTTGAGGTGACACCTCTTTTGTAGATCTTTGGGTCGAGGATTTGTTCCTACATTCCCTACCCATACACAGTTTTGACCCATGATTGTTTTTCCCAGTCACAAATTGTGAAATGGTGACCTTAGTGGATTTTCCTAGGGAATCACACAAGTGAATTCAAGTGGGAAGTGATTATGGTACATGAGGCAGACACATAATCTCTATTTTAGTCCCCCTAGCAGGTGTGTGTCTTCACGAATGTACTTTCACCTTGGGAATTTTTGCACGAGGCTATCGTAACTATATCCCACACCTTCAATAGTTTGTCTTGGGACTTAATCAACCCATACCAACTTCCAACAAGATATTTTATTTGGCTCTTCACTATATTGGATTTAGGTCCTAACTGTTAGGATATTTAGACACTTAGGAGTTAGTTAAGATCAACTTGGTCTAATGTGTCATTAGTTAAAATTGTGTTTCTTTAGTATGCATTTGTAGTTAGGTAATCCGATGATCACGATATGTTCCCGACATATAGTGATCTGATGGTTCATATTCTCCTCGATCTCAATGGATACATTGATCCATAACTTAACACCCGATTAGTCCATGATCTCTATTTAAAGAGCATGGAGGTTCATTTGCCGATGATCAATTGTGAGAAACTCTCTTGTAAATCTCTTTGTAATATTTTTATTTTGCATTATTAAATTTCTCCAAGTGGTCACATTGGTTGGGGTCGTGGATTTTTCTCCGTAGGGGTTTTAACAAAACATCGGTGTTTTAATCTTTGATATGATTGTGTGATTGGTTACTAAAGGTGCTCATCCTCTGTTGGAATACGTGTGTCAAGAAATTTCTAGTTGAGTGCTTATTGTTGATTTATAGATGACCTTAGTTTTTATTTCTCTTGTCACTTTTGAATCTCTTATTCGAAGTGGTTGACCAACTACTCCACCGGTCTTGAAGGAGCTGAGGTATTTCACCTAAACATGTGGAATTGCCTCCTCAAAGGTGAAGGTTGGATCATACTAAATCTCTTATGCATGAGATAGTAGAAGAGATCCAAGATGCATTGAATAGTCCCATAAGGGAAGGACCTATGCAAGGAGAGTTCAATGAGGAAGAATTATCAACTGGAGGGTATCTAATGGATTTGGATGATCATGTACCAATCCTGAAGAGAGTCCATCTCTTCCTCCATGAGATGATCTCAGTCTAGTCGAGATTGAATATTATTGATCCGTCTATTGTGAATTATAATCCACCCCTCATCATCCCAAATATCCTTGTTCTTATGCATTCTCAAACTTTCAAGAATCTTAATCACATTGCAAACCTATTTTACCAGTGGGCTACAATGAATAATGTTGTTAGTACTTCACAGACTTCAAATATGTCTGGTGGAGGAGTTTCTCCTCCCATTCCAAGTATCCCTATGGAAAGCATGTTCCCCTCCACATTAGGATCTTCAAGTAGAGGTACTTTCCCTAATGTGATACCTCCTAACAATGGTGTTGGAACCCAACCCTCTATGCCATATGGTGGTGGTGATTTCTCTTTCGAGTTTCCATTTGGGGTGTCATCAATTGGAATGCCACATGTTGTGGAAAGTATACCCCATGTATTCCCCAACATGAACATGTCAGTGGGGATTTGTTACACCCCCTTTATCACCTTTACATTCATAGGGGGGAATATCCCCACATTAGTTCCATTAATGGGAAGTTGAGATTTGTTTACTTCCAGTATGCCAATGGTAAGTAGATATTTTCCAACTTCTGGAATACCAATGGGAATATTTCCTTTCCCAAGAATTGGAATCCAGATGAGTGGAGGATTTCATCCATTTATCTAGGTCCTAACATGCTTTCCCCAAAACACTAGATTTTAAGTGAACATGGTTGGAGATATTACACACCTAGGATATGTTTTCCTTATTTTCCTATGTTTATTAGTTATTATTGAGGGTCTCCTATTTTTTAGGAACCTCTCCTATATTATAGGAGAATATTCTCTTTAGTTCTCTTCAGTTGACTAGCGGAGTGGAGTCATTCAAGGTAACTTCAGTTTTATCACCAAGTAACCTTGGGATCATCACCAATAATGTTCACTTACATTGGGATCATCACCAAGAAGTTGCATTCCTTGTCTATGCTTGATATCCTAGTCATTTCACTCTAGTATTTCTAGTTAATTGAGGACTGCATGACTAGTTTACTAGGACTAGGTGGAAGTTAACTCTCGTAATTGCCTAAGTGTGTCCAAATCTCTCTAAACCACCACTATGGTGCATCAGTTGAGCTATACAGAGTATATAATGTGTGTTTTATCATTCATTCACTTGGTTAATACAATTCTATTATTTTCTCTCCAATTTTTCTCTCGTCTTCTCACTTTTGCAAGTTGTGTTCATTCTTCTCACTACTTATTGTGCACTAAAATCCGATGGAGCTACAATGGTTTGTCGACGTAATTTTTTCTCTCCTCCGATGAAACTTGGTTATTAGTTTCAACAGTGCATTCACGCTAGCTATCCAATGAACGTATGAATGACGGATATCCGACAACCTCTTGTCAGCTATACTGACAACCCTAAGGGCCAAAAAATCGTCGAAATTAGACATTGTTTCTGACAGCTATGTGTCATAAGTTCTATGTAAATATACATCGAATGTACTGCTTTCCTAAAGAATTTACTTTCAAACACATGGTCTCATATCTGATGATCATGCTCATTGAATGGCCGACGATACAACAATACCTCTGACGGGGGTGTCATACCTCCGACTGTCAATAATTTTGGTCCCGACGTTGGATATTCGATGTCCCATTTCGATGAATATTCGATAGTAGTACAATACCTCTGATGGGGGTGCCCTACCTTCGATGGCTAGTACTGTTGGTTAGGTCATCAGATATCTGACGGTCACTTTCAGAGAATATCCGACAGTTTTACAGTACCTCCAACGGTTAGTATTGTTGGTTCGTTTGTCAAATATCTGACGACACTATGTATATTAAAAAAATAATAATAAGATTGCATTACAAGAGATCCTTGAAAAGTTTTAATTCCTCCAGTGGTACAGTTAATCCCTATGCCAGTTGTATTATGTATTAGTAGCCCATTGAACAAAGGGAATAAGGGATACTCCTTGTGCATAAATTATTTGTCTTAGCATATTTTGAAGCCTTGTCTTGCAACACATTTAGAGAAACAACATATAATTATTAGTCACTAACATAATTGGAGTGGATTGTGCCACTATTGGGAATGATCTCAACATTACAAGAAAACACACAGATAGTGATAAGAAATTATGCATCGATAGTGATCTCAACATAGTATACCTGGTGTTATCACTCTGTAATTTCTCAGGCTGAGGAAGAAGTTGACAGAGGTAACCACAAAACCACTTTGGAGTCTGGGATCTATCCCTCCTAGACTCATAGAGGGATATCTCTATAAGATTTATATTTGTTTGCTGGAAATTTTAAGCTAGTTATGATAGTACAGGGTTTGGTTTTTTGAATTGTTGGTTGGAACATGGAAGATGGGCCATTGGGAAAATGGAGTCACTGGATTAGTTTAATTAAGGAAGTTTCTATAGGAAACATTACAAGGAAGGATAGACACTTTGTTGGATTCTTAATATTGTTGAGTGATGTGAAAGAAAAGTTGATAAGATAGGATTGTACCAGAGAAATCAAGAATTATGGGACTAACCTTCTAGTAGAAAACATGGAAATTATTCACAGCCAGAGGCAGAGTGTACATTTAAACAAATTTTGCTCCTAATATTCTATTGAATAATTCAAAAGTTATGGATAATAGGTGAATAACAGTGAAAACACATATACAAAGACAGATGCACTTCACCAACATAAGTGACACGAGAATCCTATAATTACATATGTATTACGGAAAATTGATCAAAGGAGGCTTTGTGAGACGCTTTACAATGTTGATCCAATCTTACATACAAGTCCCAACCCTTCATACTTTGAAATGTGAAGTATTTATAAGTTTATTTAAAAATATCATGTCATAAATGAGCTAGATATATCTAATCTAATTGTATATCTAATTACAAAAATATAGGAATCTTTAGGATTCGTTTGGATTTTTGGTGTTTGATTTGATTGACTAAAAATAAACTTTAGATGTAATCACTATGAAACAAACTGTCAGGTGGCTTGAATGTTGGAGCTTTTAGATGAGTTTTGTTTGGATCCTAGAACTGCCTGTTGATTTGATGGAGGTTGTTGACGATATATCTTTGACTTATGCTTAGTTGCTGATCTTTATTGATGATTGTGGCTAATTTTGTAAAACCAAGCATTGGAATCTGGAATCAGTGTTTGAATGTTGATATTCAGCTACTAGGTGTCTTTATGATTTTGACATCTGGAACAAGGTCGAAACTGTCTTCACGGATTCCCGGTCAACAAATAGTCTGACGGGGGAAAATGTGGGTTTTATGGTTACAGGGATATTTTTTAGAGATGGTATTGTTACATGCCATCTGATGGTCAACAATCACATGGAAAAGTCTTATTGGTTACGAATAATATGACGTGGGAGAAAGTGTAGGAAGTAGTGTTGATGAGATGAGTGGATGCAGGAGTGTAAGTGATAGGGATAGGCAGAGAGGTGGACAATATCGGGAATGAGGGGATAGGTGGTGTGTGATGAGAAGTGAATTATAAGTGGGAGGTGACGTGTAATGGGAGTATTCAGAGAGGTGATGTGACAAGAGAGATGGTGAGCGGTGGAGTGAGTGGAGGACATGTGTAAGCGGGGGGGGTGTAAGTGGTATTGGGTAGTGGTTTAGGGAAANGGGGGGGGGGTATGAAATAATGTGGAGGCACCACGTTAGGAGGGATAAAATGGATTTTTGGACCTCCCCCACCGTTAAAGGTAGAAAGTTCGGGGGGGTCTGAAATGCGTTGAGGACTGTCGATCTGGGCGATGGGGATTTCGTCGATGGATACTAGCATGGGAGTTACCAACTACCTGAAAAACTATCATGTCACCTTCTGACTTAGGACAAAAACATGTGTCGTGATGTGCCAAGCTTGCATTTCAATACTTTACAATATAATTTTATTTCCCCATGCTATAATAACCCAATTTAATCAACTAAGGGTATATTTTTAAATGCAAACCATGATTATGTTTTCTTTCCCTTTTCTTTTGGGAAATTATTTGCAGAATGGAATATCATTTACCACATAAAATCACTAAAGGAAGAAATTTCAATCACCATCTGATCCTATGAAATATAGGGTTATAATAGTGGCTCCACTTGGGGATGGTTCTCTCCTTGTGAGGTGCCAAGAACACCGTAGACTAAGTAGCCTGATCATTGGGTTGATCCCAAAACCTGCAACTTGCTCTGTCATGCAACCTCTGTGACTGAAAATCAATTGATAATCTGCCCCAAACCTTAATTGAATCAAATTCACTCAGAAATATGAATTGTACGCTAAAGTTGAAAAACTGAAACCAAACGGAAAACCAAATTTAAAAATTGTTGAAAGGAATTCTCATCGAGCCGAGCTCATTCACACAATCCTACCCTAAGCTATTGAAATTACTGCTCAATTAGGTAATGGAAAAATGTCAATGAAGCCAATCCAGTAGTTGATCCAATAGCTCTGCTCTTTCCCTGTTTTTAACAAAACTCAGAACTAGATCTTGTAAGGGCACTAGAAACTTATTGTTAGTTTGATCTTCACAATAGAGATCTTTGGAGCCATAAAAAACAAAAGAGGCACTGGAAAATGATTGGAATTCTAAAGTGAAAAACTCCTCCATATAGATAGCTATGGGATCATGATAAACATGACCTATTTCTTGGTGTTCAAAGTATTCAACAAACTCAAGGTCATAATTGGGTATTGCACATATGTTATCTACATCATACAACTTATGATTTAACTGCAAATTTTCAGAAGAGCTTTGTAATGAGACTCTTTCCAAACAAGATAGTGAAGTTGGTTTCCTGATCAAGTTTTTATCATGACTTATTTAAGATCATAGCTAACTAATGGAAAAGGACTTTGGCTACAAATATTATCCAACATATCAGCTATTGGATCTTGGAGAAACTGAGAAGACTATTGCAATTTATTATGCAATGATTCCAATGAGGCTACATGATTTTCTATAGGCTTATCAGTCCTTTCTTCTGAGATATTAGCAACATTTTCCTTCAAAAACTGAAATGAATCAAAACTTAATGGTACAAAATTATGCTCCATCGGTTCATATGTGGTTTGAAAATCAATATAACTCAGGGGTTGTAATTCTGGAGCTAGAACAACTTCCATATTACATATGACATCCTCAAATGATTCATCAAAAAATTATCCATTCCTACCATTGAAAACTTGTTGGTCTGCTTGCTTATATATTCCTCTTAGAAATTGAAATGAGGAGAAACATAAGGGAAAAGACTTTTCACTTGCTTTGAAATTTTTTTCATTTTCCTCATTGTTGTCATGATTAATATACACAGGTTGATTGACATATTTCAGTTGTTGCAACTGAGCTTCTTTCTCCCCAAACATGATGTTGATTGCTTTGAAGAGTTAACCTTGATGTAGTAATCATCATATTGATCATACTTGGGTAGATAATCCATATAACTACTGTCATCAAGCATACCCATTAAAACATCTATAAAAAAATCATTTTCTATTCTATTGTAACAAGAATTAACAGCAAAATGATTTGGATCAGTAATCTTTTCTTCTTCAACAACAAGTGGGACATGATGCTTTTGATCAACAATATCATTTCTCATGATAATATTTTTCATCATTTATTTCATTTTTCTTTCCAGAATGTTTAATTTCACTTCTGAAGATGTCAGATGATCCTTCTCTGTGTTTTCCTTTTCTTCTGCCTTCAACTTTGACTTTTTGATCAAGAAATTAGCTTCTACACTTATTGCACTATTATTCATTTCTTCAAGTATTGTAGTGTTCCTTTCTCTTAAATGAAATTCCATTTCTGGGTCAAAGGCATCTAGGTAGTGTAAGAGAGCTAAACCAAGAGGAGGTTTTATATCATCAAGCATTGAATAATAAACTTGATTGAACCTAGTTGAAAAGTGTTGCATTGTTTCTCATGGTTGTCTTTTCAAATGATCATATTCTTATAAAATGAGAAAAATATTCCTCTTTATCACCCATTTATTAAGGAAGACTTTCACAAATTCTTGCAGCTAACAAATTTTTGAACCATTCCTTAGCTTTACCTTGCAAAGATAGAGCAAAACTCCTGATACAAACATCATCTTCTTCAACCTCAAAAAGGTCAAGAAATTTTTCAAAACCTTGAATGTATTTTTTAGCAGTGATGTTACCATATTCTCCATCAAACCTGGGAAGGTATTTGTGATATTTTGCAAGGAAATCATGGAGTATATGAGGTAAGATGAGAGGCTTGTATCTATCTGTAATTTTAACAGGTGTAGGAGTATGTACACGAACTATAAGATCATGCTTAATATTTTGAGGCTCATCAGGTTGAATATGATCAACATAAGTCTCAGCAATAAGGTCTTGACCAGGATCAGAGAAAGAGACGAAACAATAAAAAATAAATCCTATTATGTCTTGGATAAAATTCCAACTTGAATACCTGATTTTTTCAGATTGTCTTGTCATGTTTCAGGTTCTTCTTCTAGTGGAGTCTTTGAATTGAAGTAGATTGGATTCGATTGGAGTCGCCAGGTAGATGATTCAACCTTATTGTGTCTTATCATTGTCTACCATCGGTAATCAGATCTGGAACTTGATATGATTTTCTAAGGAACATGAAATTTTCATTCCCCAGTATGGTCACCACTATGTTATCACTCTGTAATTTCTTAGGTTGAGGAAGAAGTTGATAGAAGTAACCACAAAACCACTTTGGACTCTGGAATCTATCCCTCCTAGACTCAGAGAGGGATATCTCTATAAGATTTAGCTTTGTTTGTTGGAAATTTTATGCTAGTTATGATAGTACAGGGTTTGGTTTTTTGAATTGTTGGTTGGAACAAGGAAGATGGTCCATTGGGAAAATGAAGTCACTGGCTTAGTTTAATCAAGGCAGTTTCTACAGGAAACATTACAGGGTAGGATAGACACTTTGTTGGATTCTTAATATTGTTGAGTGATGTGAAAGAAAAGTTGAGAAGATAGGATTGTACCAGAGCAATCAAGAATTTTGGGACTGACCTTCTAGTAGAAAACATAGAAATTATTCACGGCTAGAGGAAGAGTGTACATTTAAACAAATTATGCTCCTAATATTCTATTGAATAATTAATAAGTTATGGATAATAGTTGAATAACAGTGAAAAAACATATACAAAGACATATTCACTTCACCAACATAAGTGACACGAGAATCCTGTAATTACATATGTATTACTGAAAATTGATCAAAGGAGGATCTGTGACCCACTTTACAATGTTGATCCTATCCTACATACAGGTCCCAACCCTTCATACTTCAAAATGTTAAGTATTTATAAATTTATTTACAAATATCCTGTCATAAATGAGAAGGATATATCTAATCTAAATTTATATCTAATTACAAAAATATAGGAATCTTTAGGATTCATTCAGATTTCTGGTGTTTGATTTGATTGACTAAAAATAAACTTTAGATGTAATCACTATGAAACAAACTTCCAGGTGGCTCAAATGTTGGAAATTGTAGATGAGTTTTGTTTGGATCCTGGAACTTCCTGTTGATTTGATGATCTATCTTTGACTTCTACTTAGATGTTTATATTTATTGATGATTGTGGATACTTCTGTAAAACCGAGCATTGGAATTTGGAATCGGTGTTTGAATGCTGATATTCAAGTGCTAGGTGTCTTTATTCCTTTGACATATGGAACGAGCCAAAACTGTCTTCACGTATTCCCGGTCAGCAAATAGTGTGACGGGGACAAATGTGGGTATTATGGTTGCAAGGATATTTTTTAGAGATGGGATTGTTATGTGCTAGGTGATGGTCAACGATCATGTGGGAAAGTGTGATTGACTACGAATAAGATGATGTGGGGGAAAGTGTGGGAAGTAGCGGTGATGGGATGAGTGGATGTGGGAGTGTAATTGATAGGGATAGGCGGAGAGGTGGACGATATCAGGAATGAGGGGATAGATGGCATGTTATGAGAGGTGAATTATAAGAAAGAGGTGATGTGTAGTGGGAGTAGTCAGAGAGTTGATGTGACAGGAGAGATGGTGAGCGGTGGAGTGAGTGGAGGACATGTGTAAGAAAGGGGGTGTAAGTGGTATTGGGTAGTGGTTTAGGGATATTTCGGAGGGGGGTGTAGGTGGTAAGTCTATTTGAGAGGGGGGCGGTCCAAAATAATGCAGAGGTGCCATGTTAGGAGGGAGAAAACAACTTTTCAAACCCCCCCCCGTTAAAGAAAGAAAGGTTGGGGGGTTTGAAATGCGTTGAGGACCGTTGATATAGGTGATGGGGATGTTGTCGATGAAGACTAGTGTGAGAGTTACCCACTACCTAAAAATATTTCATGTCACCTTCCGACTTAGGACAAAAACATGTGTGTTACGTGCCAAGATTGCATTTTAAGACTGTACAATATAATTTTATTTTCCCATGATATAATATCCCAATTTAATCAACTAAGGGTATATTTTTAAATGAAAACCCTACTTATGTTTTCTTTCCCTTTTCCTTTGGGAAATTATTTGCAAAATGGAATATTATTTACCACATAAAATCATTGAAGGAAGAAATTTCAATCACCATCTGACCCTATGAAATATAGGGTTATAACACCTGGTCCTCCATATAAAAGATGAAATAGAGCCAATTTCTCAACAGAGAGTATTCAAGTTGTTCCATGTGATTCCCATGTTTTCTACTCTTACCTTGGTTTCTTTTCGCAGGCTCCTAGACACATAAAAAAAAACAAGGAAAGAATAAAAAAACATGGGAAGCAAAAACCTAGTCAGAAATGTGTTGTGGATCATGGATTGACTACCCTTCAAACCTACATTTATCAAATACAATAATAGGTTAAATGACTGAATAATAACTAAACATCATTGAGCTTGTATTTTACAAAGAGAATTAAATGTTATATGACAATAAAGGTCAACTTACATGATCGTGCACTCATAGGTTTCCTTGATATTTTGAAGGTTTTCCATGCATCAAGCATATCATCTTGCATAGAATTCATGAATAAGTCCCCTTACTTTAGGTACTAGTTCCAAGAAATTTTGAAATTTTTTATTGTCATAAATCATTACAAAACTAATAAAATCCCCAAGACTCTGTAATATTTCCTTAATAAATTATAAATTTTCATATTCGGTGATAGATTATTAATAACAGTTAAAATCCAAAGTCTCAAGAACCCTACCTTAGCTATGATTTTGATTTTAAATGTCTAGTCACAACTTATTACATAGGCATCTCAAGTCCAATTTTTTTGTAAACTTACCTTGATTGTTATTTGTAAGCACTCCTTGCCACTCAATATGCATCATGATTGAAAAACTAGAGCTCAACGCTTTTTTTTATTGCACAAATACCTCATATCCACATATTAAAAACAAATTGTACCACAACCTTACTCTTGAGATGTTGGTGCTAAAATTATCTATTCATTTTCCAAATAGCTAAAAATCTCGGATATAAGATCGATTCTTATATACCAATGCCATCCCACTCAACGAATTCCATTAATTTACTTTGAACTCCTCTTACTCATGCCAATATATGCAATGTAATACCAAAGACAATGTGACATTTTGAAAACTCTCACATAGTTAATACAGAAATTCACACACCAATATTTACATGACTAATTAATCTAGTCATGGTATGACTCTAAATGATATATTTTTTCACTTTACATGTTTACAACAATATCATAGCATTCGTGATAAACATATATGTTTACAAAAATGGATATCTCTTGTACCTTGTATATCTTTCTCAATTATGAAAATATGTTAATATATTTACAATCATGGTTCTTTATATCATCACATGGAAGTGGTAAATAGAAACAATATTAGTTCGATGGGTATTGAATTTCACAATGCTTCAATTTTTCATCCTCTTAACTTGTCCATATAGCCACTACTTCCTACCATGAGACAAAAGTTAAGTTACGTGACCCTAAGAATATGAGAAATACTAATTTCACAAGTAAGTTAATCCCATAATTTGGCACACTAAAAAGGTTTACATTACCGAATTCTTTGTTAAATTCAAAATTGATTACATTACAAAATGATTGGTATCCTCCTATCCACTTATCTTGTTTGATCAATCATGACATAATATTTTGTTGTCATCCACCCATTTTCTTGATGCCATCATGTACATGTGATCCATACTACATTGTTGACTTCAATCAAGTGGGTAGTGATGGAGATTGTAGATAGAGGAAATGAGGTCATTACCAATATATATTTGTCCCCTATGAAAAAATATGAAAGTTCTTTGATCTATGGTAAATGTTGAGTCTATTTAAGTGGGTAGTAATAGAAGTAGCAATGCATCTCAAATTCCTTGTTGGAACTATCAATACCCACCCAATTGGTCATCCACCACACCTTGAAATGGAAAACATTTGCAAATATCATGCCTTTCGATATTTAGAGCAAGGAAACATGCTATCTCTTGGAGGTCATGGTGTCAAGTCTCGGGAAGTACCGATCCAATCAACAACTTTAAAATTGTATATGGATAAAATGGGAAGACAATAACATTAGAAGGGACGTCAAGCATAAATCAAAAGTCGTGAACAAATAGAATTACGTCTAATAGATTAATGTGCCATGGAACCCAATGAATCTGTTACCATATCCAAATGATTTTATAGGTTGGAATCCATTGATGGAATTCAAACAAAATAACAAATTAAGATTTTGTCTGAAAAAATTAACAAGTTGATTGTTTGATTCAAGGAATGTAGTAAAAAATAATACAATCAAAATTGGAGCCAACGAACAAATTGGACTTTTCACCTACTGCAAATTCAATACAAGGTTTTGCTACTTAAATATTTAGTGTGAGGTTTAAAAAAAAATTGACTCTCTAAATTATTCATTCCACTTCTCCATCGACAAAGTTATATATGTCAAAATATACACAAACAAATCAAAACTTTGGCTTACCTTCAATATTTTTTTGAAAAATGGAAGAAAATCATTCTAAAAAATAGAGCGGGTTGTTTTGTGAATGTATTTTCTATAGAAATTAACATAATTTTTTCATACTCATGTATCATAAAAGGGTTACCTGAAAATTTGTTTTGGCCTATAGTTTGAGTTGCATTTTGGTGATTGAAACTCATTTCTATTTGGATTTATATCTAAAATAATCCTATTTTAAAAATGAGAATGGATATTGTAAGTTATGCCAATATTAAGGATGATTTGTTTTGTGATAATCATATATTATAAGAATGGATGGGGTCAATAATTTATACCCTCTATTTGGCCTAGACTACAATGTAGTCTTGGTTTTTTTAGGGCACATTGATAAGTATTTCTCCAATTTGCATAAGAAATTGGTCCATGGCATGGATGTTAGGGAAACCTCCTTGAATGGAATGATGAATACCAGTGTGTTATTGGAGCTTAAAATATGTGGAATTTATAGATGGATAAATAAATTTGTAGTGTATGATCATCCACTTCCCAAGGGAGAATCTTGTAAGAAGAAGGTATATCTATATTATAATTTCATGCAAATTTTTGAATCTTCTCTATTAGGAACATGAATTCCTTTAGGTTCCTTTAACTCAATCAATCATAATTTTTACAGGAAAAACCAACAACAGAAATGATGGAGAGTTTTAAGTTCCTATTGAGTTCAAGAGATGTGAGACATCTTTCCACTTTGGTGGTTGCATATTGGATTAACATCAACCTAGTTGAAGTCACCTTAAGTTCAAAATTGATGGCACTAATAATATATTTTAGATATTGGGTTCTTCTATAACATAATTCATGTGAAGTAGGTATTTATCCATTATAACAAATGTTTTATATTAATGCATACTCTATATTGGGATACCTATGAAAGCATCATGTATTGTACACAACCTCGATAGAGGAATCAAAGTGTTTCCTACTTAAGTATGTTATCTAATTATTATTGGTGCTTACTCAAACAAGTACAAAGATATGTGCATTATTGCATATATCACTTCCTAAACACATGCTCATTACACAAGGGCTATTACAAATTTCATTTTCATTGTTTTCATACTTCTCACTTAAGACCCAATCATGTAAGGCATTTGAACACTAGTTAATTGCACTGTCCCTCTCAACTAGGGAAAATTTAGTGCAAATAACCTAAACAAGATGAAATTATTCCTTATGTCCCCGAGGTGTAGAACAGTCGGTGACGGAGTGTGTTGTTAAGCCACTCTGTGTTGTTAAAGTCACCGGTTCGAAACCTGCGGGGACAAAAAATCCAACCATGTTAAGGGTTGGTGTGGCTCAGGCCGGGTGCGATCCCCGGGTGATTTTGACGGCTTAGATGCCCCTGAGTCGCAGTTTCTCAAGCCACAGGTTAATCGTAGGTCCTGCACAAATTAACAAACAAAAAAAAAGATGAAATTATTCCATAAACTTAGATTGTATTTCCATTTTTATTATAAGGATAGTATAGGCTAGGTAAAGATGATATATTTCTTCATCTCTAGTGATTGCTTTTGTAGCTAGAGAAATCAACCTTTAGCTAAGAAATATTTGAAGCAAGATTCACTATGTGGTTTTGATCTAGGGAGATTGTTTTGGCCAAATGAGGAAGACAATTTGTGTCCATGATAGTTTTCAAGTCCAAACAAGTTTTCTTTACTCATGGGGGTTTCTCCGCATACACTGTGATTTCCACGTCCCATGTGGTGTTTCTAGGCAGATTTATATTATAAAAATATGGGTTACAAGTAGAAATTACTGTTGAACATGTTGTTTAGAGGAGGCTTGATCTAAACCATAATTAAATTTAAAAATTGGTACTTATTCAAAATATGTGATTTGGAGTTGGATCCATAAATTTTTACCATGATTTGACCAATATTTTTACCATACTTTCACTACCTCCACGCCTACAAACAATCATATGCCCATTTCATTAAATCCATCATTGTCTTGTGACTATTTCCCCATCTCCCATTCACTCTCTCCATCATTGAGAGCGAATTAGTGACAAAGAAATAGTGATAAGACAATGATGGATTGAATGAAAGGGACATATGACCTTTTGGAGGTGTGGATGTAGTGAAAATTTTAACATGTTCATGGTTCACAATATAGTGTAGAAAGAGGGAGATACCATGTAGAAATATGGAGCTACCGCAAAAGGAAAAATGGACCTATACCTGACATATGACATGAAATCCAATAACCAGGGCTATGATGTAACCTCCATTGACCATTTTATGGTGAGGATTTTAGTACAATTTTTGTCTACAATGGTATTATGGACCTAAGGAAAGGGTTAGTGTACAAAATAGGCCACCGATGTGGCTGAAAACTATGCAAATGGAATACAGGTGAACTAGGTGAGGTATGCCACTAATGAGGTACTACATAATGTATTGGATGCATAGTATATGAACTAGGACTTCCATTTTTGGATTTTTTTTATATACTCATTGCATTCTCACATTGGGTAGAACCACTAGGTGATCAACTATTGTGTTCAACTATTGGGGATACAAGCTATAGAGGGTTGACAATTGAGGACATTCAAGATAAGATGTCACCACCATTATGGATAAAAAGAAAATCTAGGACTCCATAGTCAATAGGATAGATGAACATCCACAATGAATTGATGTTAGTGGAAAGGGAAAAGGAAATGGTGGCATATTTGGGATATCAATTTGGATGGATAACCATGTTAGGTGAGAAGGAGGAAGAGGATATAATCAATGGGTTTTTTCACCTTCATATGGGACTTATATTAGTAGAGTATTTCTTACCACTACATTTGTAATTCATAAGAAAGGAAGTCCCTATATCAATTTCCATTACTACCACTCCTATGATGACTACCCACTCATTGTCACAACCCATGTCAGGTGTAGTGTACAGCCCACAAGTCACAATGCATGCAACTAATTCTAGATATGAGTTTGGTGTTTAGATCAAACAAAAAGATTCTACAGTGGAGTATTCAAGATAAGTGACTAGAACAGTGGAGACATTCAGTATACCCCAATTAGTTTGTATGGTGGAAGAAGTTGAAGAGAGAGATGAGGTCAAACTGCAACTTTTCATTGACTTTTGGAAGATAGATCCACCCCCACTTTCAAAGATCATTATAGAATCAGAAATAAAGATGAAAGGGAGAGTTAAGGAGAAGTATGATTGCATGAGAAAATATGGATTCATAATATATATCTAAAGGAACAAACAAGACAATGGGAAAAATAAAGAGAAGTGTTGCAGATACAATTCAAATAGCCTACAACAAATTAGAGTCAATGGAGAAAAAAAGGAATGGAAACCACCACATTTTTATCTAACCAAATGGACTAGAGAACTATTGCACTAGTTAAGTTAAAGAAACAAGATTGAATACCTAAAAGTTTTAAGAAAAAGTTCATGGAGTTGCAATGGAGGTAGGAGAAGAGTCTTCCACATGTTTTGAGGAGGTGGTCCCACACCTTCCTAATGTTGGAAGATTGGTTGTTGTCATTGATGTCAACCCTAGTCATGGGTTTTGGACCAGAATATTGATGAAGTTATTTGGACATGAAGGAAAATGAAAATGAAGATACAAAACCCATGGATGGATAGTATACATCATGCTCTTT
>ML792650.1:197533-230801 GCA_009831015.1 Picea engelmannii | reverse complement strand
GATCTCCTCCAGTAGTTGTTCTAATAATTTAACCAGCACTTAAAGAATCATCAAAATAATAAAATAAATTAACAAACATTTTTATGACTAAATAATAATTAAAAAGACTTGAGTGCATGAATACCTGAATGAGATCCTCTTGGTTTCGAAAATAATTTATTGTAGTATTATGATCTTGGATAAAACCTCCCTCGATTTGATGGAGCAATAACAAAGTCAACATTGACTTTATTGTTGCTTTGTTGGATCGAGGGAGGTTTTCTCCAAGACTATCCAAATCCTAATTTATTCTCTACTAAACATGGCCAACCACGTTATGGTGGAAGCTCTTATGGCCACTCCCCGCCCCCCCTTCCTACACATCACTCTCAATTCCCTAATACCCAATATATCCACTAGAAAATAGTTGAAAACAACACATTAAGATTCATGCATAGACACTAGAAAAACAACAAATTCATAAAGAAACATATGTTGTTTTTAGGATAAAGAAAAATATAACAATCATTCATTATCATATTCATTCATTCATTAATCATAGACACAAAATACTTCATCTCAATAAATTTCATCATCAAAAATATTATTTCACAATATGGTACATGATGTTTCTAAGTACAATCATTTCTTTTTTGGTTTCTTTTTGCTTGAAATGAATTCAAAAAGTAGGTTGTCATCTCCTTATTCCCCTTCAATTGTTTTTCCTCTACATGTCTTATTGACGACTTGGTTGTGTACTCATGATGGAGAGGATGTTGCAAGGGGGTGCAGGGATCATCAACTGCAATAAGAAAAAAATGCTAAATTGATATTTTTTGTTATTATTATTAAAAGTATTTCATTAATAAAAAGAGCAGTAGAGTGTTCTTTACCTCCTTGAGTAGTGGGGGAAAGCGGAGTAATTTAGGATGCAACCATATGTTCATATTCTTTTCTAGCCTCATTCTCTAGATGCTCTAGAGTTGAAGCAAGAAAGGTTATAATTAATACACCATTTGCAATTAAATGTTTTTAATTGTAATCCATACTACATTTTTTATATCACATGAAATACCTCCAGTACCGAGCTGCACACCACCTTCATTGGGTGGCACTCTACTGTCACTAGGATGTGTTCCTCTAGTGGAGACACTTGTTTCTTCATTGGTTGCCTGCATAAAATAAACAAACACATGACTTTATGGACAAAAATAAAAATAAATACATTGTACAAGTAATTAATTATAAATAATGTTCATTGATTTTATTTACCTGTGTGTCGGTTTGAGTGTTGGAAGGTTGTGTTTCCCCCAAGATTTTTCTAAGTTCAACCACGACTTGAAATATATGCTTGAAAGTAACCTTGGGGTCTTCGTGTGTTGGAGATTCTCTGAACTCCATGCCCTGCAAATTTTCATAAGAACATTAACTTTGCTTCTCTAAAATTAAATTAAAATTGTTAACAATATATTATTTGGATGCAATTGATTTTTTTACACTTACAATTCCTACGGCCAGTTCCGAGTAACCACCCAGGCCAAGTTTGTGTTGCCCATGTTTTTCAATTCTGGCCTTGGTGGATTTGGATGTATCTGGGAGCATGTATTGAAAAGTTTCAAATACATAATTAGATTTCACAATGATGATAAAACATCATAATTACATTATTAGAAGTGTTGCATACCTTCCTGAGCCAGGTGGTTTCTTTCCTTTTTATCAAAGCATCTTCTCCTTTGCATATTCATGTAGGGCCTTCCACTCCTTCTCAGGAATCATTGGAGGATACTCATACTTAGGGTTCTTTTCTAGATGAACACTATATTGGCCCTGTAGATATTTTAAATATGCACCTGATTTTGAGGAGACTCCATATTTACTGAAGGATCCCTCACCTAACATGCCAACCAACTTGTTAATGAACTCATATTTTAACTTGGAACTTTGTGAATTCCACCTTGTGCATATGGTGGACCCAAATATATCCAAATTTAGGTTATTCATGCATTTATAAAATGTATTGTTTCCTACAAAATGATATTATCATTAGTTTAAAATAATTGCACATTATATGTAAATTTCAATTAGATTGTACATAATAATTAAAGTACATCTTAAATACCTGGAAGCTTTTCTATTTTCATAGGGATGAGCTTATCATTTACCAAAAGGGTAACCTTTAGTGTTCCCATTCTAGTGGCATGGGAAGATCCAGGAAATCATGCTTCAAAATGTGCAAATCCTTTCTCTGCATCAACATCATCTTGTGCACATGTTGGCATGTGCTTGTCAGGATCGGGTGTAGTACCGACATCAACCCTGAAGGGTGTAGCGGTTTGAGTGAATGACATGCCGATCTAAGTGAATGGAGTGTCGGTATGATGTTTTGTCGATGTATAAATGAAACTGGTACCAATAACAACCTCTGTTTCATGATCCTGTAGATCAAAATCCTGCAAAAACTCCTGTAAAAATAAGGAGTTTTTTATAAAGGACTTGTAAGAGTATAAAAATTAAAATCCAAAATAAATAAATGGGATAAATAAATATTTTTCTTACTGATTCGTATTTATGAGAAGAATGAAATGAATAACATATTGAGTACAATAACACAAAGATACAGAGAACAACAACATATAACCAGTGAATAATAACTTCTATTGAATAAATAAAATAGCCTGAAACTGTAAAACTGTAGAACTGAAAACAACTTGCTCGAATGGTGGTGACTATCTCTGAGAAGAGATGTGGCTGCTATGCACATACGTATAAGAAGAATGATTACAATGAGGCTCCAAAGGATTTTTTAACATTACTCTTCAATACCAAAACCTTAGATATCCAAAAACCTAACCCTAGGAGATGAAACGCCAAAATTTATGTCAGCCCTGATGGGTAAGTTGGTACCTCAACTTCACGGGGTCGTAACTTTTGCATACAACCTCCGTTTTAAGCATGTGATAGTCTATTGGAAAGGTAATTTTTTAGAACTACACATTATGTCATCAAACTCTAATTTTGTTTATAGTTTGATTGTGGCAAGCCAAAAAAACACTATTTAGGGCCCCAAAACAGCCCTAGAAGTACAGAAAGATGTACTGACATGAAAACTTCCAAAATAAGCCAGTTGGAATAGGTGGATGGCCACCAATATACACCTATATTATTCCTCCCCCTTAAGAAGAAATGGTCTCCATTGTGTTGAGTGCCCCCATCAGGTGAGGAAATTTTTGTTGAATTTGGCCCCAGGTGAACCACTTGCCTTGGTGCAGGAGTTGCGCTACCTTAACAACCAGAAAAAGATGGATCCTATGTTGGAAAGTTCCCTTGACCTATATTTCCACTATCTAATCAATGAATGCATGTTCCATGAAGTTAGGTTTCATCTATGTTTGTGTCAATTGTTATGTGATCTTAAAGATGTCCAATAATGGTGGAAAATATGGCCAGAGGAGGTCCACATTGGACACTGGGTGCAAGCCAAGGAAGGGACGATTGTTGAGCTCAAAAGCATTGTCACCCACAGCCTTGATGATAGTGTAAGGCCCATAGTGAAGTGGACGAAGATTTCGATGAGGCCCTGTAAGGCATTCTTTTTGCAAATGTAACCACACCTTGTCTCCCACCTGAAACTTGTGTGATACCCAATGTTGATCATGGCGCTACTTGTACTTAGCATTGGCTTTCTGAAAAATATCATCGACCTGTTGGCATATGTACTGAAACCGCTAAATGAATCTGGTGGCGTTTTCAGCCTCATACTGAACATGGGAAGATTTTGTATGTGTGGTTGAAAGAGGTAGTGAAACATCAATGGAACCCAAGGGTTGGAATCCCAGTTGCACCTAAAATGGGCTATGGTCAGTGGATCTATTGAGAGCCATGTTGTAGTTGTGCTAAACATAGGGAATACTCTCATCGCATGTACATGGATGCTTAGAGTTATACATGTGCAGGATGTCCACAATCAACTGATTAATGATCTATGGTTGGCCATCGGTTTGATGGTGGAAGGCAATGGATTTAGTGAGCTTGGTGTCCAACAGTGACCACAGACTCAACCAAAATGTGTTGAGGAACCTAATGTCTCGATCAGAGATGATGGTCTTTGGTATCCCAAAATGGACCCACACTCATTCGACAAAGGGATTGGTAGTATCTACCGCTGTGATGATCTTCTTGCAAGCTATGAGAATGGCCATCTTCGAAAACCGATCAACCACCAAAAATATGTAATCATTTCCTTTCTTGGTGGATGGAAGGCTAGACATGTAATCCATCGAGATGGATTCTCAAGGCCTCTTGGGAGTAGGAAGAGGGGTGTATAAGCCTTTCTTCTTGATGGATGGATTGGGAAAGGCACATGTAGTGCAAGATATGATATACTTACTGATGTCCCGTCGAAGTTTTGGAAAATAAAAATGTTTATGTAGAATGGCCATAGTTTTCTCCATGCAAAAATGTCCTGTCATCTAACTGTAGTGAGCTTAGCAAATCATCTTTGAAAACTCGCTTGCAGGAACACAGAGTTGTCCCGAATGGCATAAAATTCCATCTTGAATGTGAAAATCGATGAAATTTTCTCTTGTACCCAAGAGATGATAGGTGGTGGAAAAGTTAGGATCTCACTGAAAAAGTTGCGGCCACTCAGATGCCTCATGCCCACATGAATGGAGCACGGTGATGAGTGTATCCATGGGAGGTCGATTGAGGCAATCAGCGACATGATTTTTGCTCCCTGTCTTATACTTGATGTTGATATGGAATTGTTGTAGGTATGTGGACCACTTTTGATGGCAGTCGTTCTGCAACTTCCCCTATGTTTTTATGAAATGCATAGGCTTGTGATTAGTGTGGATGATTGTCTCCTTTCCCAGAATGTAATGTTTCCATTGACAACAGGCTTGCACAATGGAATACATTTCCTTGTCATAGGTGGGGTATTTATGGATAGTATATGAGAGTTTCTTACTATGTTATGCTACTGGATGACCGTGTTGAGAGAGAAATACACCTACAACATAGTCAGATGCATCAGTCTCAATATTGAATGGTTGTTGCAGATCGATTAAGGAGAGTACATGAGCCGAGCACAAGAGATGATTCATATCATCAAATTATTGTTGTTGTTCCTTCCCCCATGCGAAATTTTCCCTTCCACCTCCCTTGGTCACTTGGTTGAGGGCCCATGCAATATGGGAGAATCCCAACATGAACCTTTGGTAGAAGTTGGCAAGTCTCAAGAAGCTCTGAAGCTTAGTTAGTGTGTTCGAGGCTAGCTAGTCACGGGTGACTTGGATCTTAGTTGGATCCAAATGTACCCCATGATCATCAACAATTTAGTCCTAGTATTGGACCATGTTCATGCCAAAGGAGCATTTTTCTAAGTTGGCATATAGCTTGTGCTGCCGCAAAGTGCTCAAAACTTGTTGAATATGTTGCATGTGCTCCTCCCAAGTTCTACTGAATATGAGGATGTCATCCAGATATACCATCAAAAAAGAGTCTGTGAAGGGTTTCAATACATCACCCATCAGCCTCATGAAAGTTGTTGGTGCATTTGTTAAGCTAAAGGGAATGACCAACCATTCAAAGAGACCTTCTTTAAATTTGAAAGTTGTCTTCCATACATCAATCGGTTTGATGGGAACCTGGTGGTAGCCAAAATTTAGGTCAATCTTACTCAATAACATTTCCCCCTTTAGTTGGTCAAGAAGGTCATCAATTCATGGAATTGAGTATCGGTTCCTGACTATGATTTTGTTTAATGATTTGTAATCAATACAGAGCCGCCAAGTCCCGTCTTTCTTCTGCACCAGTACAATTGAGCATCCACAAGGGGAGGATTTGGTTCAGAAGTGCCCCTTTTGAAGCATCTCTTGGATCTAACGCTTGATTTCGTCATTTTCCATCAACAAGCGATGATAGACTGGTCGATTAGGTAGAGGTACATCATGGGTTAGATCAATTGGATGCTTTATTTGGTAATGCGTCAGTACCCCAATGGGTGAGGAGAAGATGTCTTTGTACTCTTCCACAATCCCGTCCACTTGCTTTTGTTACAAAGAGAGGCTCTGTGTAGAGGTCACATATGTGGCGGTGACCTTCTGCTCACTATGAGAATGGATCACAAAGAATATGAACTTCTCGGTCTATGAAATGACCTTACTACATTGCTTAGCATAGATTAAAGAAATAGTGGTAGGCAACACTACCTCTGGTATCCTATACAATTATCTACCCAAAGTAATAATAACACTGCAGGGTCTAGACTCATACACAACATGTCTCTTCCACAAATATGGTTTTCCTAAAAGAAAATCACAAACTTCAAGGGTATAAATATCACACAATACCTCATCTTTGAAGGGCTTGATGTCGTAGGGAAAATTACATTGTTGGTTGACATGGAGATCTCTTCCTTGGTGAAGTGAACCGATGGTGTAGGGATGCGGGTGTGGTGTCATTGGTAGTTCCAACTGCTTAACGACATTTGCTGAGATCATGTTCTTCTGGCTGCAGCTATCGACAATGAAATGAAGTGGATCCCCCTTTACCCACATCTATGAGTGAAAGATACATTCCCATTCCTCTAGTTCTTCTAGTTCGCTTGGATGGACTTTGCCAACAACAATAGTGGTGCTCGGTTCAACATCGATAATCCACGTCCCTCCCTCTGGATTTGATTCAGAGTCAAAATATGCCTATGACTAGGAATCTTTCAACTCGACCACCAGTGATTGCTTGGAGTGACATTCTTCTGTGTTGTGCCAAGGTATTTTATGGTATTCACACTACTTTCCCGTGTATTTCTTCGACTTCTCATTACCCTTCTTGGGCTGCGACTTGGACTGGTTGTCTTGAGAGTGGCTATATTTTCCATGTCCCTTGTTTTATGGATTGGGGCTACCATTTCCCTGCTTCGGTTGTGAGGAGTTTGCAGATCCAAACTCTCACCCCTTCTGCTTAAATTTCTACTCAATCTTGACAGCATATCTATAAGCCACACCTAACGATGTGATGTCCATAAAATCGATTTATGTTTGAATGTATCTATGTAGAAAGCCATGGTATTTTAACACCAGATGTCATTCAAAGTCTTTGATACCCAATTTGGTGTGCAGGATATGGAGAATATTGGTGAAATCCGGTATTGTTCGGTCCCTTTCTTGACGCATTATGGTCCATTTTGTGTATTGATCCTCATAGCCTCCAAAATGGTAGTACTCTTCTTTAATGGCATCCCTGAAGGAATCCCATGTGGGGAAAATTGCAAATATTGTATATTCCTCTATGGCCCTTTTCTCAGAGTAAGTATCCCACCAGTCCTTAACATGGGGGATGGCCTTGAGGAGTGAAAAAGTAATCATTTCCTTATCAGAAAAATTGTGCATCGAAAAATACCCTTCGAGCATATTCAACCATTTATCTACAACATCTGCATATATCAGTCCTTCAAATAATGGAATATGAAAATTTACTTGTACCTTGAAGGGGGTTGCATGGTCATTTGATGAAGATGTGTCTTCTGTGGGAAACCGCCAAAGGATCTGTGCAAATTTTTCCATCATTTCGTTCATTTTTCATGCAAGGGATTCCTCGAGCAATAGTTTAAAATGATATTATGCTCCATCACCTTTATTCTTGTCCCCCATGAGTTGTTGTCAGACTCGGCGCGACCGATCTTGCAAAGGCTCGACTAGTTCGAGTCCCAACTTCTTGTACCCAGATCTTGTCGGGAACATGCACAATGTGTTAGGATATTTAGACACTTAGGAGTTAGTTTAAGATCTACTTGTTCTAATGTGTAATTAGGTAAAAGTGTGTTTATTAGTTTGTTTCTTTAGTATGCATTTGTAGTTAAGAAATTCGATCGTCACGATATGTTCCCGACATAGAGTGATCTGACTGTTCATGTTATCCTCGATATCAATGGCCATTGATCTATCGCTTAACACCTGATTGGTCCATGATATCTATTTAAAGAGCATGGAGGGTCATTTTTCGATGATCGATTGTGAGAAACTCTCTTGTAAAATATCTTTGTAATCTTTTTCTTTTGCATTAAGAAACTGCTCCAAGTGGTCCCGTTGGTTGGGGTCATGGATGTTTCCCTGTAGGGATTTTACCACGTCAAAAAATCGGTGTGTTGATATTTGATATGGTTGTGTGAGTGGTAACTGAATTTTTTCATCCTCTATTGGAATACCTTTGTTTTTTTAACATGGTATCAGAGCGAGGTTTGAAGACCCGCTCCCATTCTAGATCAAGATTGTGAAGCTGAGTTTATTCATCTCCATTTTCTGTCATTTTCGTACATTTTGGGCTGAGAGGATTGTTCTATTGCATCTAGAGCACTCGTTTCAATTAGGATCACTTTTCGTTTCACTCGAAAAGGTTTCCGTTTTCCCAAGATATGGCCATTTCAGTGAGATCCAGAGGTATAAAGCCTGAATACACATTTTTTTAATTTTTGTAGAGTATTATTTTGGTTTTATTTCGGTTTTATATTATTTGTTTCCGGGTTGCTACTCTTTTATATATGTGTATGATATTTTCCCCGCGCCCTGTGCGATCTCAGCAAATCAAAAACAGATAAGAAAAGGTGCATCTTCTAGGTAAGCTAACCGAGATCTAACCCCTGTTGTCATCGAGAAGATAAAAAAAATTCTTGTGTGAAAAGACTGGTTTAGGACGCTCTCCAAGGCCGTCAACAACAACAACCCCAATTATATTTCTAAACAATACAATATGTTTTGCTAGACCATTTGGTTAAACGTTGTCTTATTAAGTAAGAGGTCTTGAGTTCAAGTCTCACTTTTTGTTACATTTTTTGAAAAAGTTCATGCTCAAATTGTAAAGTGTATTTATCTTCAAGTATAAAAGTGAATCACTATAAGTAGCTTTAATATTTTATTTTAGAGTTATGTATTTTGCATGTAGATTTTCTTTTATAAAGTAACTTGATTTTAAAAGTGATCCCCACTTCTCTTTATAAAAGTGGGTCACTTCATAAAACAACTTACACCACCATGTGGTCCTTTGGTTATTGTTTATGTCTTTTTTTAAAAGCGCATAACTTTCACATCCAAAGTTTGTTTTTAGTGTTGTTGTTTTTTAAAACCACATAATTTTTCGAAATCTTTCCATCCAGATCATCAATTTCAGTTTTTAAATCCATATTATCTACATATTTAGTATGCTTATTCCAGTAATATTTTTCTTACTAGCACCAACTATTTTTAATGGAAATCTCATATGGAGGATTTATTAAGAAGTAAAGGCTTGTACAAGGTTATCTTGGGAAAGGAAAAAGAACCCATTGATGCTGATAAGAAAATCAAATGGGATAATAGGAGTGACAAAGCACGTGGAATAATCAGAATGTCCATCTCTCCTGATTTAAGGTTCCACCTTAAAGAAATTGATGACCCCGAGGAAGATTGGGAAAATATTGAATCAGTGTTTGGTAAAATCAATATTATTCAAGCACAACTAGAAAATCAAGTACTGATTTTCCAAATGATTTTAAGTCCAAATGATTACTCTTGCCTTGGATACTATCTATATAATTTTAAAACACTCATAATTTTATGTGAACAATGTGAGATAAAAATGGAGGAAGAGTGTTGCATCTATCTTATTATTTCTAAGCTAGGTAGTGCATATTCTGTGTTTGTATCTACCTTTTATGCCATGAGAGAGGTTCTAGGGAAAGCTTATCAAAAACCCTCTCTTGAGGCCTTTTGTGATGCTTTGATTAAAGAGGAAGATAAGATTGTACAACTTGGAGTGATCAGCACTGCAGGTACCTCCAACAAAGCCTTAGTCACCCAACAGAAAGATAAACCCAAGTATCCCAAGAAGAAACATCATTGCTACAACAACAAGCAACATAAGGGTCCCAAACCCGCTTAGACAACTTTAGCTCCTAATGGTGACAAAGGAGAAAAATATAAAAATAAGAAGGTTGACATACATTGCAACTTTTGTGATAAAGATGGTCATGATGAGTCCAAATGTTTCAAGAAGATGACAACTTTAGAAGCAACGATGAAGAAGCATAACACCAGTTTTCATTCTAATTCTTCTTCTTCTTCTTCTCATGGACATGCACTTTCTACTTCTGGTTTCTCCTTCAATACAACTTATACTTATTCTTTTGATAAGTGTCTTATTGATTATGGAACATCTTATCATATGGCTAAGGATAAAGACATATTTTCTGCTCTAAATGAATGTAACACCAAGAAAATATTTGTTGGTGATGATAGATCTCTTAGTGTTGTAGGATATGGAAAATTTCAAGTAGATAATGGTCATTTCAATGATGTATTATGTGTTCCAAGTCTTTCTTGTAACCTTCTATCAATATATCAAATCACTCATTTAGGTGAAGGTAAAACCGTAGATTTTTCACCTCACCAAGTTGTAATTAAGGATATAAAAGATCCTAAACATGTTCTTGCAACTGGAATTGCTGATGATATTACCAGGTTGTACAAGTTTGACAATTTTGGGTCATCATCTTTTTCATCAGTTTCTTTTTCTCATAGCGATGACTTGAGCAAACTTTGGCATGAGAAGTTTGATCATCTAAATTATCGCTCATTGCAACAACTATGTAATCAAAATATGGTGACTGGTCTTCCTCATGTTTCATGAAAAGATGGTGTTTGTGTCAGTTGTGTTCTCGGAAAATATCATCGGGACAGTTTTGAAAAATGTGCCTCTTGGCACGCCTCAGGCCCTTTGCAGCTTGTTCACAGTGATTTGTGTGGTCCACTTTCTTCTCCTTATTTTTCTGGATGCAAGTGTTTCTTAACTTTCATTGACAATTTTTCCAAACGTACTTGGGTTTACTTCTTAAAACTCAAGAGCAGATTTTTTGACAATTTTTTTTCCTACAAGGCCCTTGTAGAAAAGAAATTTGGACACCAAATTCAAAAGTTAAGAACAAATAATGGAGGTGAATATGTGAACAATAATTTTACAAGTTACTTCACTACACAGGGCATCCAAATGCAACACACTGTTCCATATACACCACAACAAAATGGTGTTGCTGGGTGAAAGAACCGCACATTAAAATAAATGAATAATTGTATGATCTAATCTAAGGGATTAAGTCTAAAGTATTGGGTGGAAGCAATCAACTGTGCAAATTACATAGTAAATCACACTCCCACAAAGGCTCTTAAAAATATAACACCAGAAGAAGATTGGACTAAAATTAAACTAGATGTAAGTCACTTTCGTGTATTTGGCAGTATAGCATGGGCTCACATTCCTAATGAGAAAAGGAAAGCATTGCAGCCTAAAAGTAAGAAGTGTATATTTTTTGGTTATTCTGAAGATGTCAAAGGTTATAGAATTCTTCAACCACATTATGATGAAATTATTATTAGAAGTAATGTTAAATTTGATGAAAATATCTTGGCCTACAAGCCTAATTCGGTGATTGTGCCTTCTTCAGCCTACGAGCCATCTTCAACGTTTTTGCCTTCTTTTGTTCCTATTTTGGTTTCTTCTTCAGATGATGACATTGAAGATGAAAATCCACCACCGCCTTCTCACCTTCCTCAAGATGAGTCCTTTGAACCTGAACCAGCACTAGTTCCATCGCTTCCTATATGGGTTCGCTCAACATAAGAAGCAGTTGGTGGTCTTGTAGGTGATCCTTCATATCAGCATCGAACACGTTCACAGTTCCAACAAGCCTCTTATCTTTTGGCTCAATTTTAAGAGACTCATGATACAAAGACATTTGCATAAGCTTCAGGGCATCCATATTGGGATACAACAATGAATGAAGAGTATCTTTCTTTAATGGAAAACGATACTTGGGATCTTGTACCTCTTCCAAAAGAAAGAAAACTTGTCAGATGTAGATGGGTCTACAAAAATAACTATGCATCAGATGGAAGTGTTGAAAGACACAAGGCTCGGTTAGTTTCTAAATGATTTTTCAAAGTTGAAGGAATTGACTATAATGAAATATTTGCCCCTGTAGCCAAAATGAATTCCATTCACCTTGTTCTTGCCCTTGTTGCCTGACATAAATGGGAGGTCCATCAGATGGATGTTAAATCTACCTTCTTGCACGGAGATTTTCAAGAATAAACCTACATGGAACAACCTCATGGCTGTGTCGAGAAGGAATCTAGCCTTGTTTGTCACCTTAATAAATATCTTTATGGTCCTAAGCAATCTCCCTGAGCTTGGTATGCCAAAATGGAAAACTTTCTTATTGACATTGAATTCTCTAGATACCATTCTGATCCTAATGTCTATACCAAGAAAGTAGGAATCCATCTCATAATCCTTGTCCTTTATGTTCATGACCTTATCCTTACTGGTAGTGACTCAAAACTTTTAAACCATGTGAAAACTAGCCTTAAGAAGAATTTTGAAATGACAGACTTAGGTTTTTTGCACTATTTCCTTGGCCTCCAAGTTTTGTAAACCAATGAAGGAATTTTTCTTTCCCAATCTAAGTATGCGTGTGACCTTCTTCATCACTTTCACATGGATGATTGTAAACTAGCCCCTTCTCCCTTCTATTCTGGACTCAAGATTACTACCACCTATACTTCTCCCAAAGTTGATGCCACCCTGTACTGTCAGTTAGTTGGTAGCCTCTTATACTTGACTCATACCCGTATTGATATTTCCTTTGTTGTTGGTATTATTTCCCGGTATATAAAAACACCCGATGAAAGCCATTGGAAAGCATATAAAAGGATACCTCTCTATGTTCGTGGTATAGTCCAGTTCGAGATACATTATAGTTCAGGCGGGACTCCTTTATTAGTTGGTTTCACTTATTCAAATTGGGCTGGCGACCCTGATGATTGCAAGTCTACTCTAGGTTATGTTTTCAGCCTTGGTTCAGGACCTTTCACTTAGGCCTGTAAGAAACAACAGGTGATTTCACTTTCTTCAGTAGAAGAAGAGTACCAAGCAGCGGTAATAGCAAGTCAGGAAGCCTTGTGGGTTTAACAGATCCTTTCATAGTTTGGATTCGAGCAGCAACATTTGACCAGCCTTTGGTACGACAATCAGAGTGCCATCAATATTGCCAAAGACCTAGGTCAACATCAGCGTAATAAGAACATCGAGCTACACATGCACTTCATCAGAAAGCTCATTCATGATCAAGTTATTGAAGTGCTCTTTTTCCCTACAAAAGATCAAATTGGAGACATTTTCACAAAGTCTCTTATAGAAGAGAAAATTTCCAAACTTTGATCTATGTTAGGAGTCCAGGAAGTTGTCATTAAGGGGGGATAGGCTCTAATTCCTCCTTCCTTCTCCTATTGTGTCACTATTGTAAATCCTTCAATCCTATCCCAAGTTGTTCTTAACGGGGGATGTTAGGATATTTAGACACTTAGGAGTTAGTTAAGATCTACTTGGTCTAATATATCATTATGCAAAAGTGTGTTTCTTACTGTGTTTCTTTAGTATGCATTAGTATGCATTTGTAGTTAGGAAATTTGACGGTCACGATATGTTCCCGACATAGAGTGATCTGACGGTTCATATTCTCCTCGATCTTAATGACCATTGATCTATGGATTAACACTCAATTGGTCCATGATCTCTATTTAAATAGAATGAAGGGTCATTTGTCTATGATCGATTGTGAGAAACTCTCTTGTAAAATCTCTCTATAATCTTTTTCTTTTGCATTAATAAATTGCTCCAATGGTCGCATTGGTTGGGGCCTTGGATGTTTCCCCATAGGGGTCTTACCACATCAAAACATAGGTGTTTTGATCTTTGATCTGGTTGTGTGAGTGGTTACTGAAGGTGTTCATCCTCTGTTTGAATACCTATGTTGTCGAACAAGAAGAAAAATAAATGAAGAGAAGACCGCTCTGATACCACTGATCCGGATTTATGAGAAGAACAAAATGAATAACAAAATGAATACAATAACACAGAGATACGAAGAACAACAAAAGATATCCATTGAATAATAAATTCTATTGTATAATTAAAATAGGATGAAACTATAAAACTGCATAACTGAAAACAACTTGCTCGAATGGTGGTAACTATCTCTAAGAAGAGATGTGGCTACTATGAGAATTCTTCTAAGGAAAATGATTACAATGAGGCTCCAGATTCATTTTCAACATTACTCATGAATTCCAAAACCCTAGACATCCAAAAACCTATTAAAATAACTAAAAAGTACCTAGGCAAGTGTTTCTCATCACCTAGGCGCCTAAGGGGTGATAAAGCGCCTAAAGTGGACCCTAGTCATTTAATTTATGAGATGTAAATTAAAAGTGACTTTTTGAACTTAGGGAAAGTGGGTGACTTAAGTGATTTAATCTCCACCATTCATCTCATCTAATCTCAACTATTGGATGAGATGACCTTTCACCTTCTCCTCATTGAGATGATTAGGGTAAGGAGGGCGCACCCCTTGGGTATTGTTGAATCATTTTTGAGAGAGCATGAGAAGGGAGAGAAGTTGAGCAGACTTGAAAAAGAGCATTTTTTCATCTTAGGGAACGAATTCCAAGGCAACCTTGGGCATGAAAATCAAGGAGGAAAGGTACAACATTAATGGAGGTCATACTAAATGGATTTTGAGCAGGTCGTACAACTGAACATTGGCACATAAATCTAGGAAAGGTACAAAACAGTTAAGGAGGTCGTATTGTAC
The DNA here is from genome assembly GCA_009831015.1 of Picea engelmannii. Classification (NCBI taxonomy): domain Eukaryota; kingdom Viridiplantae; phylum Streptophyta; class Pinopsida; order Pinales; family Pinaceae; genus Picea; species Picea engelmannii. The sequence goes on along the minus strand of ML792650.1, from coordinate 216,142 downwards.
AGATTTTGAAGGTTGTACTGCTATTTTTACTCCACGAAAATCGAGGAGGAATTATGTGTGTGTTTTCTAGGTGATGGAACAATTTCCTAAGCAGTCATACAACATTTATTGCACAAAACTTGTGCTGCAGCATTTGACATGAATTTCAAGGCATCCATACAAAAACAAGGGACATAGAAAATGAGGAGCTGACCTATGCATAAGTACAAGAAATACATGCATGAATTTCGAGGAGTTTGGCTCAGATTTTGAAGAGGAACCTTGGCACAATTTTGGAGATAAGTCTGTATTTAAATTTCTGAAATAAATTTCTTTTGCAATAAAAAATTCTCTGAGCTCTGAAAATAATAAAAATCCCTGTCACTGGTTTTTCCCTTGTGGGTTTTTCCAAGGTCAAGTTTGACCAAAAATATCTGTGCATTTAATTTTATGAATTTGGTGCTACTGATATATTTTATTTTTGCATCAAATATTGTTCAAAATCCTCATGTTTTATCTCTGAAATGTTTTTTACATGCTGAGTATTTATGGTTGTCATAAAATTGTGTTATGGGCATTAAACACCGATAAAAATCAGCAAGACTTGAAACTGGGTGGGGTCTGAAATTTTACATGGTATTAGAGTTGAGTTAAAGAAAAGAGAAGATTTATATCAGCAAGACAGAGAAGGGGACAGAGGTTACTTCACTGGACATAATTCTGAATTTTTTATTTTCAACATAGAAGGATCAATGGCTATCGGTTTAAGGGTTGAGGACAGACTTGATGGGGCAGTAAATTTTGGTTCTTGGAAAGAGATAATGATTTTGTTGTTGCGGGAAAGTGAGTTATGGGACATTGTTGAGAACTCCACATCAAACCTAGTGAATGTACCCACATATCCTACTCTTCTAGAAGCCTACACCAAGAAGAGTATCAAGGCTAAAAGAATCATCCTTGATGCCATCAAGGACTATTTGATTCCTCATTTGATGGGGAAAACAAATGCCTATGAGATGTGGGAGTCATTAACAAAGTTGTATCAAAGTACAAATGAGAATCGAAATATGGTTTTGAGAGAGAAACTGAAAAGAATTAAAATGACCAACGCTGAAAATGTGGTCACATATCTTACCAGGTTGACACAGGTGAGAGATGAACTTGGAGATGTTGGGAAGGCCATTTCTAATAGTGAAATTGTGAGGACAACATTGAATGGGGTGACCAACAATGGGTTGTTTTTGTTAAGGGCATTGTGGCTAGGGAGAATCTTCCCAAGTGGGAATGTCTTTAGGATGACTTTGTTCAGGAAGAGACCCAGAGAGGTTATGTGCATGGCAGTTCATCTACTGGTCATGATGAGGATAATGTGGATCTTATTGCCAATATCAAGAAGAAATTCAAAAAGGGTCCTAAAGGAGGAGACAAACTGAATAATGAAGGAAAGAAGGACATGAGAAAAGTCAAGTGCTTTGCATGTCACAATTTTGGGCACTATGCAAGACAATGTCCTAATAATAAGAAGAAGCAAACAAAAACTTCGGCAGAGGTGGAGTATTTTTCCACCAATCGATAAGTATTTTTCCTTACTGGTATGTATTTCCACTAGAGCCACACATTCCAGTGTTTGGTATATTGACATTTGTGCCCCCCGCCATATGATAGGTGTTTGTGAGAATTTCACAGATCTTACACAAATTGGTTATCTTGAGGTAGTTCTTGGAGATGATCAGGTGGTCAAGGCAGTTGGTAGTGGGACAGGATCATTTCAGAGGCAGTCTCTACCTCTCATGTTGTTGAGAGATGTCCCATATGTTCATGGCTTGAAGAATAACTTGATTTCAGTTTCTACTATTGAGGAGAGGGGATATGAGGTGTTGTTTCATGATGGACAGGTGCTCCTATTTCCCAAGGGGTCCAGTATCACTTTGGCCAAAGTGATTGTGACTCGACATGATAAGTTGTACAAGCTCATGTTTCAGCTAGCTAGTGCATTATATCATACTACAAGTAGCAGTGATGTTTATGAGCTATGGCATATGAGGATGACCCATTTGCATCATGGGGCTTTGAGAATATTGAGGGATATTGTGACTGGAGTGCCAGAGTTCAGTACAGAGCATCGGGAGTTGTGCAAGGGGTGTGCTTTAGGGAAGTAGACCAATATTTCTTTTCCAATAAGTGACAACAGAGAAGCAGGTATACTTGATATGATTCATTCTGACGTGTGTGGTCCCATGTCTTCTACATATTTGAGTGTTTGTTTTTACTATGTCATATTCATTGATGAATTCTCTCAGAAGTCTTGTATTTTCTTCATGAAGACCAAAGGACGAGACTTCAATCGGCTCCAAGAGTTTAAATCTCTTGTGGAGAACCAGATTGGGAGGAAAATTAGAGTACTGAGGACAGACAATGGGGGTGACTATACCTCCAAGGAGTTTAATGACTTATATGTAGGAGAGGGAATCAGGATGGAGTTGACTATTCCTTACAACCCACAGCAGAATGGTGTTTCTAAGAGGAAGAACATGGCCATAGTTGGGGCTGCAAGAGCCATGTTGCATGATCAGGGGTTGTCACTTTTTCTATGGGCTAAGGCATGTTATACTGCGGTTTATCTATATAACATGAGTCCACACAGAGCATTGGGGGATAAGACTCATGAGGAGGCTTTCTCTGGGAAGAAGCTTGATGTTGGGCACTTTAGGATTTTTGGGTGCCTTACATATTCACATGTCCCTTCCGAGAAGAGGACAAAGCTAGAACTGAAGGCAAAAAAGGGGATTTTTTTTAGGTATAGAGAGACTTCAAAGGGTTTCCTCATATACATCCCTTCCTCGAGGATTGAATTTTTGAGAAGGAATGTGAGATTTGTAGATTTTAACCTTGAACAATATTTACTAAAAACATATTTTCAGTAAAATAACAGAAAAGATACAATGGAAAATAGAAACATTACACAGAGATGTTTCCCCTGGAAATCCAAACCGGGAAAACCAACATATTCTATATTCATCCATAGTGATACATTATTTACAATACAATATACATATAGGATCCAGCGGCATCCAAAACTCTAACCCAATGACTTGGATTAGTCAGCAACCCTAATTCCTTAACCGTAAATAGAAAATCATTGGCAAAAAACCATGTGCCGAAAAACTGCCCAAAAAATGCGACACTTTTCTCAAGGCAAAAAACATTATCAGGGGAGTTGCCCCCAAACCCTCGTGCAAGGGGGATTTATCCCCCATCAACCCCCCCTACGTGCCCAACACAACGCAAACACTACTACTTTTGAAAATAATATAACACATACAAAACAATATTTGAGGAGGATGGAGCCTTTAGGAAGTCACGAGGGACTGAGAGGGGTGAGAAGTCATCACATCAGATTCAGGTGATTCCATAGCAGACTTCAGTGACATAGAGTTCAGGTCCACTAGCTGAAATGACAACTAGACCACAGGTTACATGACCACATATGTCAGGATCACAGGTTACTAGTCCACAGGTTTCAGGATCGAGTTCTCCAGATTCTACTTTAGATTCACAATCTTCAGGTGATGGGGTTGATCAAGGGGAGTCCCCTCCATGGGACACTACTTTAGAGAGGAGGAAGCCCAAGTGGATTCAAGATACTTTGAGGGAGGCACATGGTTCAGTGGGGAATCCTAGGAAGGTTGTGAGGGAGAGTAAACCTCCTAAGATATTTTGCATCTACATTGGGATGGTGAGCAACATCAGGGAGTCTGAGCCTTCCAATTTTGAGGAGGCTACCGATGCACAGATTTGGATAGATTCCATGATGGAAGAGTACAATTCCATCATGAAGAATGATGTTTGGGATATTGTTCCTAGACCTAAGGAGAAGTCATTGATGACTTCTATGTGGCTCTACAAACTCAAGTATGTTGCAGATGGCAGCATTGAGAAGTACAAATCTCGTTTTGTGGCTCGAGGGTTCTCACAGGTTGAGGGGGTTGACTATGATGAGACCTTCACTCATGTTTCTAGATATGCCTCAATCAGGGTAGTGATCTCTATTGCAACAGAGATGGTTTGGAAGATCCATCAGATGGATGTGAAGACTGCATTTATGAATGGTCTCATATAGGAGGAGGTGTACATTGAGAATCCATGAGGTGCATGGGAGAGAGTATCATGTGTTTATACTGAAGAAGGCATTGTATAGGTTGAAACAAGCTCCAAGATCTTGGTATTTTAGGATTGATTCCTACTTGCAGTAGTTGGGCTTTGAGACGAGTGAGGCAGATCCCAACCTATACTTCATTGTGGTTGGAGAGGATCCTCTCATACTCTTGCTATATGTTGATGATCTTTTCATTACAGGGAATGATCTGAAATTTAACTTGATCTAAAATTCAAGATCTTTTAACCATTATTTGCATGTGAATTTTTAACTGTTAACCATCTTTGTAATGCAAAATTAAAGAACATCCATCAAGCACATGAGCACATAAATATGTAAGCAAACCATCTATGAACAAGAATTGGTAACAGAGTTCACCAGACCCCCTGGCTACGTCTCCGAGCCACTTTCCAAATGGGAAGGTTGATAGATTAAGTATTCAAATGCTTACAAAGTGAGTTCTGAATTCTGTTTGTCATATACAGTAACAGACTTCAACAACAGCTGCAAGATGAAATTCTGAGACTTTTAAGTATGAACATGAATACCTTTATGTGTATCTGAAAGGTTCTGTGAGCATTTTTTTTTTCTGGATGCCTGAATGCAAAAACTGAAGCTGGAACTATAATCCTTGAGAAAAATCGAGACTTTTGAGTATAAACTCGATATATTTCCGAACTGGACTCAGAATGCCCTTCTTGGCACAATTCCCAAAATCTGCCTCTGACCTGTACAGTCCGTATGGCCTCGGGATGCATGCTAGTCCATAATCACCTCAATATATGTGCAAATTCCCCTCAGGCTGCATGCAAAAACCACCTTGGTCCATGTGCAAAACCACCTTGGTCACTGTGCAAAACCACCTCGGTCGGCATGTCAGTCTCTGCCTGCATCAAAACTCCCACCCCTCAGGATTTGTGCCCATGCTTCATTTAAATAATGAAAAAAAACAATGGTTTAGGGAGGCACGAGCTATGGGCCACGTGCCCTCCAAAATCCCCCAAATCTTGGCAATTTTTAAGGTTATCGCACCATCGCTTGCCACATCTCATGGCGGTGGCGCGTTGGTAGTTGTGGTGGTTAGGGGGGCGGAAGTCCCAGGGTCAAACCTACGGGCTTCTCCTCCCACCGCATATGTGATTTTAATATATAATATGGCATATAGTTTGGCTTGGCATGATTTATATGTTTATATCATATAGTTTGGATTGGCGTGATTTATATGTTTATATCATATAGTTTGGCTTGGTGCGATTTACATGTTTATATCATATAGTTTGGATTTTGGATTATAACATATCATATCGTTGAACTTTGGCGTATTCATATGTTTGGATTTTGGGTTATAACATATGTTTTTTATATAACATTTAAATACCAAGGGCGGGCCTCGGTGTTGGCAACGTTAAGGGCTAAGCCCTTGACCACCCCTTTTTTTCCAAACTATGGGGTCATGGTGGCCTTTTCACAAGGTCTTGGGTTCAATTCCCATAGCCCCAAATTACATTTCTTAACCATTTCTAACCATTTTTCACCACCTTTGACGAAACTTCCACTGTTGATATCTTTGTCATATGGAGGTCGTTTTTCCCGAAACGAACGTCACCGGAAAGCTGATGACGAGCTCTTCCACTTTGTAAGCTTTACTTTGCATTTTGAATACTTTAACTCTATCTAATTTTAATATAATCCACCTAGATCAGGGAATGAGAGACTCATTACAAGCTACAAGGAGAGCCTTTCTTAAGAGTTTGAGATGACAGATATTGGACTGAAGCATTATTTTTTGGGATTGGAGTTTTGGAAGGATCCTAGACACATCTTCTTGGGATATGGGAAGTATGCTTGTGACATTCTAAGGAGATTCCAGATGGAGGAATTCCCATGACCACACCCATGATTACTAACTAGAATAAGATTCATGCTTCTGAGTGACAGTTGGTTGATTCCACTTTATATCGTCAGTTGATCAGTTCATTGCTATATTTGGTCAACACCAAACCAGATATTTGTTTTGTTGTCAACACTCTTAGTCAATTCATGGTAGATCCTAGGAGAGTGCATTGGGTGGAAACAAAACATGTGCTAAGGTATATTTTTGGTACAGTGGATTATGGTCTGGACTATCAGAGAGGGGATGGAGTTCGATTGGTGGGCTATACAGATTCAGATTCGCCAGGATATGTCAGTGATAGGAAGAGTACTTATGGATGTTGTTTCGGATTGGGCTCAGTAGTGGTGTCTTGGTTCAGTTGGAAGAAAAATTCAGTGGCTTTGAGTTCTACAAAGGCTGAGTATATGGATTGCAGTCAAGCCAGTTGTGAGGCTCTTTGGCTTCGCAAGTTGCTGGTGGGATTATTTGGTGTGCATTTTAGGCCCACTATTATTTACTGTGACAATCAGAATTGTATTAAACTTTCTCAAAATATAGTATTTCACGACAGGTCTAAGCACATTGATATTCCATATCACTTCATCTGGGATTATGTTTAGAGAGGATCAGTTGAGCTACAGTACATATCTAAATATGATTAGGTTGTGGACATATTCACCAAAAGCCTTGGGCAAAGGCAAGTTTGTATTCTTCAGGGACAAGCTTGGAGTGGTGAGTAACACTTTCCTCGATAAGAGGGAGTGTTAAAATAATTTAAAAGTACCTAGGCAAGTTTTTCTCATCACCTAGGCGCCTAAGGGGTGTGAAAGTGCCTAAAGTGGACCCTAGTCATTTAATTTATGACATGTAAATTAAAAGTGACTTTTTGAACTTAGGGAAAGTGGGTCACTTGAGTGATTTAATATCTACCTTTCATCTCGTCTAATATCAACCATTGGATGATATGACATTTCACCTTCTCCTCATTGAGTTGATTAGGGTAAGGAGGGCGCACCCCTTGGGGGTTGTTGAAGCATTTTTGAGAGAGCATGAGAAGGGGGAGAAGTCGAGTAGACTTGAGCAAGAGCATTTTTGCAACTTAGGGCATGCATTCCAAGGCAACCTTGGGAATGCAAATCAAGGAGGAAAGGTACAATATTAATGGAGATCGTACTGTATAAATTTTGAGTAGACCGTACAGTTGAACATTGGCACAAAAATCAAGGAATGGTAAAACATAGTTAAATAGGCCATATCGTATGTATTTTGAAGGTCGTACTGCTATTTTTACTGCACAGAAATCAAAGAGGAATTATGTGCATTTTTTCTGGGTGATTGGCACGATTTCCTAGGAGGTCATACAAAATTTATTACACAAAATTTGTGTTGCAAAATTTGGCACAAATTTCGAGGCATCCGTACAAAACGAAAGGGCACAAAAAATGAGGAGTAACCTGTGCATAAGTATAGGAAATTCGGGCATGAATTTTGAGGAGTTTGGCTCAGATTTTGAAGAGGAACCTTGGCACAGTTTTTGAGATAAGTTTGTATTTAAAATTCTGAAATAAATTTCTGTTGTAATAGAAAATTCTTTGAGCTCTGAAAATAATAAAAATCCCTCTCTCACTGGTTTTCCCCTTGTGGGTTTTTCTAGGGTCAAGTTTGACAAAAAATCTTTGTGCATTTAATTTTCTGAATGTGGTGTTGCTGAGATATTTTATTTCTACATTAAAAGATGTTCAAAATCCTCATGTTTCAGTTCTGAAATGTTGTTTACATGGTGAATATTTATGGTTGTCATAAAATTGGGTTTTTGGCATTAAACACTAATAAAATTCAACGAGACTTGAAACTAGGTGGGGTCTGAAATTTTACAAAACCTAACCCTAGGAGATGAAACACCAAAAGTTGTGTGGGCCCTGATGGGTAAGTTGGTACCTCAACTTTCTGAGGTCATAAATTTTGCATACGACCTATATTTTAGGCATGTGATATCCAGTTGGAAAGGTATTTTCTAGAAATACACATTATGTCGTCAAAATCTGACTTTGTATATAGTTTGATTGTGGCAAGCCAAAAAAAAATGTTTAGGGCCCCAAAACATCCCTGGAAGTACAGAAATATGTACTGGCATGAAAACTTCCAAAATAAGCCAGTTGGAATAGATGGGTGGCCACCAATATCCACCTGGATCACTTACCCCATAGCTTTGAATTTTTTTCATAATGGATTTAATTCTTTCCTTTATCTCATGTGTCCATGGATGAATCTCAATCAAAGAAGCAAGTTCAATGTTTGATTTTCTTAGAAGCTTATTTATTTTTTGGACTGGGTTGGGGGAGGAAAAAAAAATCATCAATAAGCTCTTCCTCTATATAATCCAAGGATTTCTCTAAGGATGTTTCCTCCCCCTATCACCCTGGGACAATGGTGTTTCCAACAAAGCTTGATGTCAATATAAGAATTAGAAAAAATTGAATAAAATCAAATGTATGCAAAATAAAGTTACATAACATCATTTTAGTGGATGATTTACTTGTAAAAAATACAACATCAAAATATTTACAACTTTGAGAAGTGATCCTAATGTGGTAGCAAAGCAAGGATCAGTGTAATACCCCTATGTTGAACCCCAACTATAAATGTAAATATAAATGTACATATAAATATAAGTTGGTTAGTTGTTTATATCCAGTCTTAGATTTAGTTTTGTAAGCGTCTTTCCATAATATAGCATGCATATGTGTTGCGCACAAAAATTAGAATTGTGCACATCCTAGGATACCGCGTGCAACAACTTGAATGTGTGATCTTGAGGATAGAGAGACTTTATGTATATGTTCATGTTTTTTTAGGTTGGTGAGACTGGATGCAAAAAGGACAATATGTTTGTATTATAAATGTAAATCACGCGAAAATATTAATGAAAAACACATCACTGCAGAAAACCAACCATGTAAAAGAGTATGGCGGAATAAAATCCACTAGTTAGGTATAGGGGGACTAGAAGTTAAGGATAAGGGGATACGCTAGGGAGCTTAAGCCAAAAGGAATATTATATTAATATTCCTTAAAGTATAAAGTATAGATAATTATTTTATCCTAAGTTCTAAGGATGGAGACAAGTGGGCCAAATGGTTCTCAACATGACAAGTGTCAAGTTGGCAACATGCATACATATAGTTCAGACTTAGTTCAGTTTTCCATCATTCCATCATCATTTTCACTCACTCTTTCATTTTTCCTCTGTACCTTCCTGATATTGTCACTGTACCTTTACCTTTACCTGGTTAGCTTAGGAGTGGGACTGAAGAAGCGAGTTGTCAGGCCCAAAGGGATATTGAAGAGGCGGGTTGTTGGGCCCATGAGAAATTATCACTAGGTGAGAGAATTTCTGGGAATTGATTTGTCGAAGGTGCCAAACTGCAGCTACAGAGCTCTAAGACTTCTTGTCCGACCTGTTTTTGAATCCATGGAAAGGGAGTGGGGAAGCCGAGGGAATATTGAGAAGAGAAGGGGAATACTTCCTAGAGTGGGACATGCATGTGGGGAATGAAGGACTATAGGTTGTTAGTTCGAGTTGGCACCTATGATAGCATTTTTGTTGTTGTCTCAGATACATCATCCTAGTTAGGAATTCCTTTACCTGAGTGGAGTTTAGTCCCAACTCAGGGGTGACCCACTACTGAGAGTTTTGAGCAATGTGGTCTAAGGTTGGGAGGAACGTGGAAGGTATGCACGTAGTTGGTGATCTTTTTATCAATATAAGTGTCAATTGTGTGTTAAATTATGTGTTGCATTATTATTCATGTGTTTATTTTTATGGGTTTTTCTTGTGTATGTTGCATGTGCATTTTTATTATTAATCTGTATGAATCCATTTATTTCCAGAGTATTTGTGTGTTTTAATTTCGTATCAAAGTTTGAATTTTTGGTTGGCATATCCTAGTTGGTTGTTGGGGATGCTAAAATCGATATTATCATTAAACATCTTTCCATATGAGTTTTTAGTACTAGTTTAGAGGATCATATTGAAGACAGTGTATGTTTCTTGTCTCTATTAGTAAATGATAATCATAAAATATAAGATTCATTTATTACAAGTTGGGTAAAATAGTATATGTATTACCCTCATAATAGAAACGTTTGTCTCTACTCAATTCAAATTGTAATCAATCAACAACTCTTCCCCTACATCTATTGATTTTATTGCACATGCAAATACACGGTTTCCTTCACGCCCCTCAAATATGCATTTGGGTTGCTTATTTTTTGTCGTGGTTCATGTATTGTTTATAAACCCTACAATATCCCCCGCTACTTTTGGCCTTTCGTCAATATACATACATGCTCTTGTATTTTGATCATTGTATTTTAGTTGTATATAATTTGTAGTCATGCCATATCTTCACATACTTTTTGTATATTGGACTAGTTGTATCCAATATTTGTCGATGTAATAGGGTTCCACATACTCCATCAATTCAGTTATTTCGTCGTAGAAAAACTTTATGCCATCCACGGAAAATAGCCCCAAACCATGTAATGATGATGGATCAATGTAGTATATCCTTTCGTTAACACAAAAATCATTGTTTATTTTAGGAATATCCTTGGGTACCCATCGTTTCACTAGATGGTTGTATCTCAAGGGCACCTCGATGTTGTCTATTCTCTCATCATCATAAGAACATGACCCCCCTTAAGCAAGAAATAATTCCATGTGTCTTTGGAATTTTCTTTTGATCTTCTCACCTCTAGCTAATCTTTGCCTGTTAGACCTACTAGATGTCTCACTTTCCTCTATTCTAGTTGAACTTCCGTCACTCGACAGAGATAGATATGAAAAATACTTGTTTGGTTGTATGTCCTATAACAGTCCATCAAATGAGAGAAACAATTAACGAGTGTCATAAGGGTTGTGATGAAACATCTTGTCATAAGGGTTGTGATGAAACATCTTGAGGAAACCACAAGAACATAATAATACAACTTACAAGTGACATAAACAACTATGTGATGTAATAATCTTGAACCTCCAATATTGTATAGTTTTTTGTTTTTTTTTCTAGGGAAATAATAAACTATTATAACAAAAACAACAAGTTCCATTTTTCATATAGGTTATTCATTGTTGCAACAACATTCAAGGACATCATAAAAGACACAAATCTTATTTATATTCACTCCACAACATTCCACCAGTCATTTCCACCATTATCCCCACCATGTATAACCTCCATACAACATCAATAACCTCCATACAACATGAATGGAGAACAAGTGGATAACACCAATAATTAACCTACATTCCTTTAATAAACTCTACAAATATTTGTAATCAAGAAGTTCATGATACATGTTGTGGTTTGGCTATCTCCCATTTCCTTAGAACATCCACAAGAATGCGCAATTTCTCACACCCTCACACATGGATCAGGATGTTATCAATGATAAATTGGGTCTCTTCCCACATGCTTGTGGGAAGACTTTCCTTTCTATGTGTCTAAATGACCACCATATTAGAGGATTGTGCCTCTCTAATGAGTCTGAGGTATGTTGATGTTTCACACTCATTAGATATGCAAAATGCTCTTATATGGGGGTCATTTAAGCACATAGAAAGGCATCTCTTTCCACTTTCCTTTCTATGTGCCTAAATGACCACCATATAAGAGGATTGTGCCTATCTAATGAGTGTGACACATCAATATTGTTAGAAAAATAGGATCGCGGAGCAATAAAGTAAAACAAATGCGGAAATAAAACATAGAAGATACACAATACAATAGAGAAACATATATATGTGGTTCAACCAGTGTGGGCTACATCCAACAGAGAAATTTCCAGATCCTTCCTTTATTATTATCCAGCAAATGAAGGGATACAACCTACAACACACCCGATGTAACTACCTCTTCTTTCTCTCACAATATTCTCACTTATAATACAATATTCACAATGATACATAGTCGCAATACATTTCCCTCATAAAAGAGGGTTTCCTTCTAGAGAAACAAACCCTAACATAACTTCTACCATCAGATATGTGACCTTCTAATGAACGGTCCAGATTTACTATGAAATTACAATATACATTTACAAGGAAAATTTTGTAAGAAGCTCTAAAGCTTGGTTAGTGTACATTCTTCCCGAGTGTAAAGTCTTCATGGGGTATAAACACAGTTGAAAAAAAATACCTCTGAATCAGGAAGATAATCAGGATCCACAACCAACAATCTCCCACTCGGAGAATGATCTTGTTACGAACCAAATATCAATATAGCATAGAAAAACCTCAGAATAAGTATTCAACGCCTTGAAAAAGAGAGAATTTCATATAATAAGCCTCTTCTAGGGGGAAACCTCCTTTTATCCCACATAAATGTTCAATTACAAGATGATTCCAACTGAAAATGTCTCCTTGGTATATATAGGAGACTAGGAGTTATAATTACAACTAATGGAATAAAGCCGACATAAATAAAATAACATTACTAATGTAATATGCCCCAATTAAGGGGTAATGAGCCAATATTAGGGCTTAACATGCCCCTCCCCTTGAGACAAGTGTTATTCACAACACTTGAGTAACTCTGGATGCTTTTGTATAAAAGACTCACCTTCCCAAGTGGAATCTTCAGCCGGTATTTTCCTCCATTTAATGAGATACTCTGAAATGGATCTATTCCTTAGCTGGAAAATTCTTGTGTCAGTGATGGATTCAGGATCCAATATGATTTATCCTTCCTCGTCAAGTTCTGGCAATATAGTTTGAACTGGGATCTTGTCACCTATAACCTTCTTTAAGCATGAAACATGGAAAACTGGGTGTACTCATGAAGATGCAGGCAACTCTAATTTTGATGCAGACCTCCTACCTCAGCAAGGTTCTGCAACCTCCCAGTCTCTGGATCGATGTTCTTCTGAGCCGAAATGGCTCTTCGGGCTCCTGCTGGAACCCCCCTCGAATCGAATCCACAAGTCCTTTATAAAAACCCGCCCCGCGCAACTTAACGCCAGGTGTGAGCCTTACACCTCCATATGACCACAACTGGGCCTTAGCGCAAGCGCTTTCTCACAACTCACGAGTTCGTGGGTCGAAGACCCTCGACTCCTCTTTCTCCAAAAGCCGATACCCGAGAAGCGATATGGGTATGGCTCCTCCTTGTTAGCGCCTTCTACATATAACCGTAGGCTAGGCTAGACACTAGCGCTACTCGCAAATCACAACTTCGCGAGTTGGAATGTTGAGCCTCCGTGCTCCTCCTTTGCGAATCTCTGAGACGCGAAGGGTCGACAATGTTTTGACTCCTTCCCCAGGCGACGTGTGTCCTCCACCTATCACCTGCTTCCACCTTCTTTGTGTGCTTTTTGTTTGTGCCACCTGTCAACCACGCGGTCCCACCTATCGAACATGCCACGTGTTCGCACGAGCCTCGACGCTCGACACTTCGCGACTTCAGTGATTAAAGTGCAGCTCCTTCACCTTCTGAACCTCTGATACACGATGTAGCAAGACGCAATATCTCACGTCTCTCCTTCCTCCTCGATCGATGGTTCATACCGCATCGCGATCTCATGACTCAGGATTCTGTAGAGCAAAGGCCTCCGCCTCCCAGCTCACGTTACCTAAATTCGCGAAGTGGACCGACCTCGCAATTTTGCGATCTCGCGGCTCAGGGTTTTGCAGTGCGAGGAACTCCGTCTCCCGGCTCGCGATACCCGAGTTCGCAAAATGGACGAGATCTTTTCCACCTGTACTCCAAAATGGATGGTCCTGATGCTTTTGGGACTTGATCAGTCCTCTCCCTTCTATTGTTACGAGGTTTAAACCTTGTGCACATTTTCCTAGATCTGATGGCTATCAGTCCTTGATGCTAGATCTGACGGTCCAAATCCTTCTTCTTGTGCACCTACCAAGGACTAAGCCTCGTGCACGTATCCTTGATCCAACGATTGTCAGGATTTCGTCACTTCTCTACGAAGTGTCCCCACCATTCATCCTCAGCTGCTCTCATGCACGACCATCCCAAACATTAAACTCTGCGTGCCTTCCTCTGGATCCAACGGTGATTGACTATCTGTGCGAGATATGATGGTTCAAATCTATCTTCCTTGTGCGTTCTCCTCCTGAACCTTCTTGGTTTTATGACTTAGAAGATTTCTAAGTCTTGAAGGTCTCGGCCTTCGATTCTTCCTCTTGCGAGTCCAATTCCTTTGGTCTCGTCTTCATTATAGAAACTCTCCCCCTCCTGAGATTTTGAACTTGAAACAAGTTCACTCTGAGTGCACTCCTTGTTCTATTCCTTCTGAGCTTAAGAACTTCAGACAAGTTCTTATTCGCACGCTCCTTATGCTGTTGAGTTTTCGAATAACTCAATTCGAAGAATTTCTTGTAGAGAAATGCTTCACGCCCTCCTAGAATTCTTCTACTCAATGCCCACCTTACAGAGCCTTTCTTCACAGAGTGTTCAGTAACTCTATAAGTGTCTTCTCTTCGACACTTCCTTTTCTCATAACCCAAAATAGAGTTCTCTGGTGCAATCCATGCACTCACTCAATGCCCTCCTGGCAGAGCTTTACAGAACCTTCGGTAGTTTTGTTTCTTCCTTGTGCCTACCTTTGCACAGTTCCTCCTCCAGAGTATTTAGTAACTTTGAGGCTTCCTTTGAGTCTGTGAATACTCCTGGTGTGCACTCCTTGCATGTTCTTTCTGACTCTGCATAGATCAGATGAGCACTCCTTGCGCTGGCTACAGAACTTTCAGTGTTCTGTTGTGCACTCCTTTCACAGCCTAAAGAACCCAGACAAAAATCGACAAACTCACAGACATATAGAAAAATCTATCTATAACATGTATTTGCAGCATACAGGTGACGTTCAAATGCATAAACATACACAGACAATTCATGGGCAGGAAAAAATTGCTCTTTGTATTAACCTCCAAATGTCTATACAAAATGTGTTTATAATGGTTGGACTGTAACAAGTCTCAGCTCTGTCTCTCGAGACCTCTCTGCTCTGATCTCTCCCCCTCGAGATCTCTCTCTCTGAGACTCTTCTCCTAAATCCTCTCTAATTTTTTTCTCCCTCAAAAAATGAGGGCTCCCATGATCTTATCCTCAACCTCACCGTCTCTGAGTTATCGCTATCACAGAGCGGCTCCTACTCCTATGGCTAAATTACATAAATGGAAGTCACAGACCTGACTGATCTGGACTTAGTTGCATGTAACCATTAAAGGAAACCTCAACCACTACCTGTACAAAGGTGTGGTCTGGTCTCTATCAGCCTTACAACATTAAATTCAATTTCAAAAATTGAAAAACGAGAGGGTTGCGCCTCTCCCTTTCATGAATGTGCGTTGGATGTGCTTGTTGGTTGGCACGTTGCTAACATGGATTGATGCTCCTACATCATACTCCTCAGCTGGAAAAATCATGATCTCCTAATCATGAGCTCCTCGTCATCGTTGTTGACATCCACCTGGATCCCAAACAGTTCTTTGGAGTTGTCTATCTTCTCCTCTGCTTCGTTGTTGTTGTTGTTGCTGCCCTGTTTCTCTTGCAGGCTCCCTTCTACTCAGCTTCTCCTTGATGGCAGTCTCTGTTGCTGAACTCAACATCAGCCTTTTGATTTCCTCTATCACCTTGTCTAGCTTCTCCCATGGCTGGCTCTCCTTATGCAGTTCTCTCTGTTGCAATTCGTTCGTCTCAGTGGGTAGATCAACTTGATCCCCCCTACTATCTTTATTTCTCTATGTGGCACTAAGTGGCCACTCTACTGAAAATTCCAACTCTGTAGTCTCCTCACTGAACTGTTGTTCAGCTTCTTCCTGTGGCAGTTCTTCTACTTCCATTTATGTTTGTGTTGGCTCAAGTCCAACTTTTCCCAGCTGCTCCTGGGGCTGGTATGCTCCTCCATCTGTCTCCAACTTGATTTGTTGTATGTGCAAGATTTGCACTATCACCCTCTTCTCCATGGCTTCCAATTATTCATACAGATCAAAAAAATCCATGTTGTCTTCTTCCTCCTCTGCTGCAGGCTCCAGTGCTGCAGTTATCTTTGTTCCAGCTTCCTGGCTGAAAATTTTGAGCAACTCAGTTGAATGCTCTTTTCCTTCTGCCAGGGTAGACATCAGTGTCTGCTCCATTTCTTCCTCCATGACAGTTTTTTTTGGTTATCCTCCTGTTGTTGCTCCATTTGAAACACCTTCGTTGGCCTCAACTGGGCTATGTGGCAGGAATACTCAAATTCCCCCAATCATCAAAATGTATTTTTGATCTTCTCCTATCAGCACCCCTTGTTGATCTGAACTCTCCTCTGAGTTCATCTTCTCTCCCTTTCCCACCTGGCAGTATGGGAGTTTTTTGTTTCCCACCTGGCAGTCTATGAGATCCAGTGATCCCATCTCATTTCCCACTTGGCAATCTGAACTCTCAGTACTGCTCCTCTGGCAGTATGCGAGACCTTCTGCTGATCTCTTTCCATTGCCCACTCGGCAACTCGAAAATTCACTTCTGCCCACCTGGCAGTTTACGAGATCTTCAGCTAATCTCATACCATTTCCCACTTGGCAATATGAATTTTCACTACTGTCCTCTTGACAGTCTATAAGATTCTCCAATGATCTCATTTCATTGCCCACCTGGAAATTGGAAAATTCATCCCTGCCCTCCTGGCAGTTTATGAGATCTGAAACTGATCTCTATTCCTCATCACTGAGGTTTTCTCCAACTTCTAGCTCACAGATACAAACCAACTCTGTTTCACTAAGGTATTCAGCATACCTCAGCCACTTCTTCAAACTTTGTTGTTGTTTCCTGACCAACAACTTTTGAACAGGCCATCTCACCTTCTTTTTCATGGCCCATTCATATACCCATCACGATTTTCCATTTTGTTGTTGCCACAGTGAAAGCACCTCCATCTTCACTCTTATCTTAGCGAGTTCTTTGCCAATCTTTGCCTTACTCATCTACTGGTAGTCTCCTCTTATACCATGCTCACGGCCTTCAGTAGCCATTTTCTTCCCTGTCTACCCTCCTGGAAAACCTATGGATCACCCTGCGTCTGAGAGCATCTCCATGTCCTCCTACAGCTCACCTGGTTGTCTATTGATTGTTGCACACCCTGCGACAATCACCACAGAGCATCAACACTCTGCTTCTTTCACCTGTTGTATACAGATGAACCTCTACTTTTGATTCCACTTGATGTCACCATAATTTCTCCCACCGTCTCTCCTTTGCCTGTGAACAAATAAATGGTCTCCTCTTTTCTCTTTTGTCTAAAACCTACAGACAAAAATCATCTCTGATACCACTTGACATGTATCAAACTACTCCTTTCTCTCTAGCTCCTTCTATTAGAATATAGAGGATTGTGCTCGTTTAACCATTGACGATACCCTCGTCTCCCAACCACAGGCTTTAAGACACCCTCTGAGCACCTTGACCTTGACCGAGAAGAGAATTCTGGCTGCAATCTATAGCCAAGAGAGGCTAAATGCACCAAGCAAAAGAATAGAAACTAAATTGAACAGATGATCCCACCCAGAAGCTAGCGCACCACTCTCCCAGCTTTCCCAGAAAACCTATGCACCAAACTGATGTTGCCTGCAACTGCGTGCGCAGATATTGCTCTCACTACAACTACTGAGATGACAAATAATGAAACTGGCACCCTGTATTTATAGTGGACTGGCCAGTCTAACTAGGGCCGACCTGACCAGTCTAACTGGGCCGACTTCTTCTTATGGGCATCAATAAATTCAATATAAATATATTTGTTTAGCCGACAACCTGTCTAGGGTTTCCTTCAATTCTTTGCTTCCTTCCGGAGGATTCTAGTCTCATCATAGGTCATCATAGAGGTTCATACCTCCCGAAGCTACCATAATATTAACACTCCCTCCTAGCTAGGGAGGTATGGTCTTGAGCACAATAGACCATTCAACTGGTAGCACCACGAGCACATGTCATTATTATCCGACTGGATAATCTCCTATGACAATTGGTACAATATCAATTTATAGAACACACCTGTGTTTGTTCCAGTAGTACACAACTACTCAGACTTTGTGAAACACAATCACAAACTGTCCTTCATAACAAATAGAAACCTGCATATAAACAATGTTATGATAAAAACTGAATCATCTGGGCCAGTCTTTCACTCACGTCTGTGAGATCTGAAAGAATGTCTGCCCTCAATATATAACATCAATACTAATCATCTGGGCCAATATTTCACTCACTTCTGTGAGGTCTGAAAGAATGTCTGCCCTCAACATAGAATATCAATAATAGACTATCTGCCCCATTCTTCTCAACCAAGGAAGAAGGATTGTTTCTAATTTCTGAACCTGGACCATTTCCCACCCTGGGCCATTCTTCCGACACTAAACAAAGTGTAACCTAGAGAGAATGAGTCTGCCCTCGAGAAATTCTTGTACCATTCCTTACCCTGGGCCATTCCTCCGACACTAAACAAAGTGTAACCTGGAGGGAATGAGTCTGCCCTAAGGAATGATTGTCCTGGACTATTCCCCACCCTGGGCCATTCCTCCGACACCAAACAAGGTGTAGCCTGGAGA